>JARHVA010002290.1:2185000-2465000 GCA_037957365.1 Torreya grandis | reverse complement strand
TTGATATGGGCACTATGAGTTCACAGTGTTACATTTAGATTGATGAATATTCCAACAACATTCATTAATATTATGAATAGTGTGTTAAGATTACCTAGATCATATTATGTTGTTATTTTTTGATGACATCCTCATTTATTCTAAGGATGAGGAAGAGCACTTACAGCATATGTAATTGGTTTTGAAACATTTGTAGAAGCATAAATTATATGGCAAGTTGTCTAAGTGTGCATTTTTACAAAATAAAGTGTAGTATATAGGACATATTATCTCTGTAGATGGTATTTTATTAGATCCAACAAAGATAAGAGCTATCATGAAGTGGATGGCACCAAATAATGTGAATGAGGTAAGAAGTTTTATGGGATTAACAGTCTTATAAGAATTTTGTTTTAAATTTTTATAATATAGTTAATTTGATTACCTCTCTTTAGTGAAAAAATCATAGTTTCATCTGGTCAGATAAGTGTTAAGTAGCCTTTAAATAATTGAAAAGAAGGTTTAGTTCAAAACATGTGTTAAGAGTTCCCAATCCTAATGTTCAATTCTCAGTGATCACAAATACATCTAAGGATGGACTTGGTTGAGTTCTTATGTAAGATGGTTAGTGGTATCCTATTAATATAGAAAACTAAAGACATATGAGGTGAATTATGTCCTTCATGACCTAAAACTTGAGGCAATTCTACATGCTTTGTATGTTTGGAGACATTATCTATTGGAAAAATCATTTGAGCTCAAGACTGATAACTTGGGACTCAAGTACATTTTAACTCAACTAAATATAACTAATTATCAAAGGCAATGGTTAGAGTTATTTTCTTACTATGATTTTGATATTAACTATATCAAAGAAAAGTAAAATAGAGTATTTGATGCTCTAAGTTGTATAAGGTACAAAGAAGTCATGGCTATTATCATGAGTAGTTTTAGTTATCAAGTGATCATATTCTCACCAACAGATAAATTCTGTTATTAGGTTAGGAAAGCATTGTCTGAGAATGCTCAAAATCCTAAGTATAAAGGATTCAAAATAGAGAATGATGGTATTTTGAGGTGCAATAGTAGGATGTATATACTAGATAGAGAAAATTTGAGGTTTATAGTGCTAAAAGAATTGCATAATGCCCCATATTCAAGATATAAAAGAGTAACCAAGTTCATGGATGAGCTTATACCACTCTATTTTTGGAAAGGAGTCAAGAGGGATGCATCATATTTTATGGCTCATTGTCTACAATGTCAGCATGTGAAAGTTGAACATGTGCATCTAATAGGATTATTGTATCCACATGACATACCATAATGGAAGTGCTAGGTGATTAATATGGTTTGTTTCCAAGGGTTACCATTATCATGGAACATGCATGACATGATCTTGGTAGTAATTGATAAACTAACCAAGGTAACTCACTTTATACCAAGAAATGTAACTGATGATGCACCTAATATTATGAATAGATTGATAAAGGAAAGTGTATCAATTGTATGGATTTATAGAGAACAACATTTCAAATCATGATTAGAAGATGACTACTAGATTTTTATTGACTCTAAACTCAACTCTGGGTACTCAATTGAACTTCAACATTGTATATCACCCAAAAACTAATGGACAAATAGAGTGATTTAATCATATTTTAGAGGATCTCTTTCATATGTATTGAATAGATCAACAATACAAGTGGGAAGAGTATCTTCCATTGATTGAGTTTGATTAAAATAAATCATACTAATCAAAATTAAATATGGATTCATTTGAGGCATTGTATAAAAAGAGGTGTAGAACACCACTTAGTAGGGATAGGTCAGAAGACGGTAGTTTTTAGACCTGAGATGATTTTAGAAATGGAAGATCAATTGAGGATAATAATTTAGAGCTTGGTTGAGGCTAATGATAGATAGAAAAGGTATGTTGATCTAAAGATAACAACTAGGTAGTTTTCTATTAGTGATAAAGTGTTTCTATGGGTTAAGCCTAAAAAAAGATTAATTAAATTTGAGAAGTCAGTGAAAATTTCATTGAGATATGTGGGACACTTCAAGGTTTTGTAAGTGGTCAACCTTATAGTTTATAAGCTTATATTGCCACTAGATCTAGTTATTTTTCATAGTGTCTTCCATGTGTCTTATCTTAAAAAGTATATAGTTGATCCTTCATGTGTTGGATTGGAATGCTTTGCATGTGTTGGATCCTGAGGTGGTTATGGTATAACTAATCAGAGTAATTGATACTCAATTTTTTTTTTGTGTAATAGGGAATTGTCATAGTATAAATTCCTATGGGATCAATACTCTAAGGATAGTGCCACTTGGGAGGACTATGATGAGTTTTACAAGATATTTCCACATTTGTTTTCTTGATTTTTTATTACTTATTATAGTGTTTTCTAATGAACAATGTTTTAAATTCATAACTTATGTTTGAATAAATGTCATCAAGATGATGAATAGCTATAGGGGGAAGGGTGTCACATCCCAATTTCTCTCTAAGTTAAGTAACTTGTTTAATTTGTGGATTATTATAGTTGATTAATTGATTAAATAATATTAAATTAAACTGATGACATATGTTGATTATGGGGTAATTTGTTTTGCTTAATTTACATGATTAGATGATAAGATTTAGTGTTACTTTATATTTTATACTTTGAGATCATGTTTGATTATTATAAATCATTATTTTATGATGTTATAGGCTAACTACCTTCATTGGCATGAGGTGGATGCAGTATAGATTCTTCCCTTAGATCATGATAGAGAGAGAGTATCATCAAAGAGGGTGGTTAGATGGAGACATTATGGGTTAAAAAAGAGTGAATCTAGAAATCCTTGCACACACCACTTAGCATATCATGTTTTTTAATTGTTTGATATGGATAACATAGCATGTTCTATGTACTTTTTCTTTAAATGATATGTAGCATGATTTTTGGCATGATCATGATTGATGTTCATGATTAGGTGATTGTTTGAGAGATTTCACTACATTTTGTGATCTTACATAACTTATCTTATTTGGCTTAACACATTAATTTGGTTATGTTTACTTCTATCATTGCCCTATTATATTTGGATGAATAGTAAAACATTATGCTATCTTGATGGATTCCATAATCATTATTTGAGCTATAAGATATAGATAATAGTAATTAAATATTATTATTATGATAATAAAATTATTTTAAAATAAATTATATTAGATTAACCATTGTTTTAGATATTTATATTCATATATATATATATATATAAATGGATATATTAATGTTAATTAATAAATGATTATAGAAATCATTGTAATTAATATATATGTAAGTGAATACAATTTAGCATAAGATCTAAGTATTATTATTACATATTTGCATTATCTAAGTTATATGATTTTTTTGTGATTAGTCATTGTACGGGAAATGCATTGGATAAATGACTAGTTTAATGTCTTTCATGGATTATAACATAAGGTGGTTACTTAAGTGAATAAGGTGGTTGTGGATGGTTTGTTTAAATCATAAGCATGAAGATTTCTTAAGGGATTATAATATGGTTAATTAGGGAATTTTGAAAGGAATCATTGAGAATGATTAGTTCACTAATAATTCATTGACTTGATTTAAGCATGGATTTGGGAGGAAATCATGGGATTTTATTGTGTATGTATGGATTCAGACTGTGGATAGTTATATTATCTGAGCATGAAAAAATAGGAGTTTAATTAGTTGAATAAGATGGGTAGTGGCATAAATATAAAATATGGAAAAATAGAAAAGGGAGAGAGAGGATGACTTTGGACTCATGAAATTCTAAGAGGAAAAAGGTTAAAGGTGGAGAAAAAGAAGAATAAGGAATTGGCACAACTATAAACTCAGAATTCCTTATCAATCATACAATTTAATAAGTTAGTATTGTAATTTAAATACCTATGTATGTGATATTAAATTTTTGTAAGGTTAATCTATTGTAACAGTGTGGTGAAATTTATATAGGGCCATGTGGAGGGCTTAGCCTCCATAGAACCCTATATCCAACCTAGGGTAACCTAAGAAGGTTAGGGATAAATAGTAGGTCTTGGACATGACGTTATTAGGCTTTATAAATTATCCTGTCCTTTCATGGAAATTCTAATTCACTATCAAAAATATATTTTTACCATGTAGGATATATATACAATTTCATTGAGATGTTTATGTAACTAAGTTTATATATATTCCATGAGGTTTTAGAAAAATAGACTCAATTGTAAATGTCTACATGATTTATTCAATCTTTTAAGAAATTATTTCATTTGGAGTTATGGATATAGGTTTTTCAATAATACACACACACACACACATACATACATGAATATATATATATATATATATATATATATATATATATATATTCATGTATGTATGTGTGTGTGTGTGTGTATTATTGAAAAACCTATATCCATAATATATATATATATATATATATATATAAGCATATGTTCAGATAATTTTGATACTATATAGATGATATACTATATATGTGTGAGTATATCATTTATGTAATATCAAAATTATCTGAACATATACTCCAATATATATATTCATGTATATATATATATATATATATATATATATATATATATATATATATATATATATATATATATGTACCAAATTACATGTTTGACAAATTCTCAAATTAAATTTGATTGTATATATATACACATAAGTGACTATCAAACATAAGTACAATAGTATAGATATATGTATATATACATGTGTGTTTGTGTGTGTCTATAATTCATTAAGTCATTTGATAAAACTATGTGTATTATAGTTTGAGGATAATATTTTTATAAGATTGGGTTTGGAATGTAGTTGGGATTTGAATATCAGTCATGGAATCCTAAATACCCACAATAAATGATATACAAAAATAGGATATTCTACATAATCACTTGGTAATACCTAGGTACAAGTAGATGAACAATTTGAATATAAGATACTTTTTGGTTTATAAAAATATAAATATTAGTGATCTAATAATGTTATATGGATGAGTTAATTTATGAACATTGATAATAAATATATGGACTATATAGGTGAATTATGTACATATACCTTACATAGATGTATAATGAATTTATATATGAGTTCCTATGGGTTCATTGCATAAAAATTTGATCACTTGGATATGTGTTGAGTTTTCCTTAATTCACCAAATCTAGGAAATTACCATTGATACCTAAGAAGGTATTTGACTAGGTGTTAAATTGATGTTTTTATTTGACTGAATGTTAATTGATGTTTTATTTGACTGAGTGTTATTATATGTTTTGGTTGAAACTCAAATAGGGTAAAAATGATTATGTTTAGTTATATTTTCTTTTATAAATAGAAAAATCATGAATGATTAATTTGATTAAAATGATTTGAATTTTTTGAAAGATAAATATGAAAGAGTTTGAATTAAATACAATTTTGTGTATCTAATTATTATGGGAAATGTATTTTTTTTAGTTAAATAAAAGGTCATGGGGCCTTGCTTTAAATTAACTATATACTTCACATATACAATACACACTAAGGAAAAATATAGTGGATGTCACCTTAGTAGTGTACTTTATAAATGAATTGTATATGTATGTAGATTACATTCAGTTGTGTTATAATTGTTATAAAAATAAATAATAGATGTTTGATTACATTGGTGTTTATAAAAAGCATTAAATTTTTTTAAAATAGATCCACACACAAACCCACACACACACACACATGCATGCATGTGTGTGCATGTGCATGCACCTACCCACCCCCACACACACATATGTATGTATGTATGTATGTATATTACATATAACAAAAAATAATGGATCTTTGATTACATTAGTGTTTATAAAAAGCAATATAATGTTTAAAAATAAATAATTCATTATATTTATGAGATCAAATATAGATTATAATTGTATGTAAGGATTGGCTTTTATTATATGCAGAAAATGAATAATTTATTAGCTAGGGTTATAATATTATTTCATGGAGAAATAATATTATAAGCTTCTTATTAGATAAAGCAATTGGTAGTCTCAATATTCATTACTCGAATGCTGTGTTATATTCATGATTATTTTTGTATTAAAACTAGATGTTTAGATTTCATTCACTTCATTTGATGGATTAAATGAATATATGTGATATTTATATATTTAGCATATTTTGATTAGCAAATGAAATATTAATAATGAATGTTTTAGTATTTAATATTATTATATGTTTTTACCTAATCTTGCATTCATGACATAAATTAAGTAGTGAATGGATTTCAATGGCTTAATTAACACCATCAATGCAAGATAAGGGGTAATCTAATCAAGTGGTGTGTATGAATTTGACTAATTCTATAGATTATTTATTATTGAAAACTTTAGCCAATGTAATGTTTGATAAACATTGTTAGTTAATATGATAATATAGTTTTCATATTTATGTGATATTATATTAGAACATATTTAATTATGGTACACATTATGTAGTAGAATCTTCAACACATAGTTTCTGGTTTGTTACTATGGATTCTCATACCATCATTATCTACCCATTTATGAAGGGAAGGTCATCCCCTTGTTTGGGAGATAGTATGGGGTATCTATGGTTTGTGGTTGGTGTGGAAAAGTGCTCAAATGATTCTCTCCCTCCTAGCTAGAGTACTATACTTGAGACTACACTTGAGATTATATATTTATACTTGAGTCATGGAGACTTTGCTCAGAGGATCTTTGTATCATGTTTTATCATTTGAGATATTTTATGTAATGTAAATACTATAATATTTATGCATTTTTACTTATTAAAATAAAGTATGTAACATTATATTAGCTATGGCTAAACTTATACTATTTCACTTATGTTGAAATGTAGTAATTATGGTTATTTAATTTGTTAATGATTTTTATATTTTTACCTAGTGATCCTTATCTAAGTGGATGGGATATAACCTTATTGGTTAAATAAATTAATGTAGTTAGTTAAATATCACTATTTAGGATTTATCATGGTGAAATATATATGTTGAATATGTGTATTTAATTTTAAAAACATTATTACAATATTTTGATAAAACCCAATTGGGTTATTAAAACTTAGTGAAGTTTGATGTTTAGCAAGAATCAATCTAATTTATTATTAGGATTGGAAGACTAATAAGTTAACCACTATTCAATATTAGTATCACATGCATAATTTATATACCCCAATATGGAGTAGGGTTAGCATGATGTTGGGATATGAAAGCCTAGGTCAATGCACCCTTAAAGAACTCATGAGGAGACAATGAACTCCTGCCTAGAAGCTAATGAAAAAAACAATCAAATGAAAATTGGAAGAACTTTAGATGTTGTTTTTAGGTCACCTAATTAACTAAGATCTTGGGGATATCATACACAATGTTACTTCCATTCTAGGATAAATAAACAAGGAACTTTTAGTCACCTGAGTTCCCTAAAGGGGATGGGGGAGAGAATGCACACAAAGATTTCTTTACCAAAAACAAAGTTAATCTAATAACCTTGAAACTAACTAACAAACAATAAACAAATGAAAAAAATATCTTAAGAGATCAACTCTAAATTAAATGTTCATTTTAAAAGCACCAAATTAGATGTGAATGAAGTTTTGATCCCTTGGCCTTATTTTATCTTGTAAAATTGAAATGTGAAAATACAAGTTGTGCTAGGTCAATTTTAAGCACTAAAATAAAAGTGTGTATGAAAATTTATAAGTGTTTGGACCTCTCTTTCTCCACTTAAGTTCTATAAAAATGTTAGGGGGGTATGTTGTCTTTATGCCCAAAATTCAATCAACAAACAACTTTTCATTTTCAACTCTTGGGTTTCTAATTTTTTTTGTCTTAGAGAAATCATCACCAATTACTTAAGTGATCATTGCCGATTCCTATGATCAACATCAATTTTTTACAATCATCATCATTTCCAAAAATCACATAAGAGATAGACATGTTTTAAATTAAAAACACTTGATAAAATTTTCACACTCAAAATCCTTATAGCCCTAAAATTAACAAGGTTAGAAAGTCAATAAACTGATTATTAGGCACAAAAAAGCAAGAGAAATTAATTTTTACTATGTTTCTAGTTGTTGTGTTTTGACATAGAGATTGTTGTTGATTACTATAGTGATCATTGCCAATTCCTATGATCATCGTCAATTTGATATGATTTTAGTTGATCCCTATAAATCTATAAATAACATGACATGAATTTTAAACATAAAATTGAAAACTTGAAGATGTAAGTGATCTTTTTATGAATTTTAAAGGTCCCACATCATTGAAATAGTCCATATGGGGTGTGTGGTCCCACTGGGCATGCCATTATGTATTTTTAAAAATCTTAAGAGCACACAAATATTATTAGTTCTTTGTTAGTGGATCTCAATAAAATTTAAGTATAATAATGCAATGAAAATAAACCACTCTTGCTTAAGTACTAGGGGGAGTTTAATAGAAAGAATAAAACTATAAATAAGAGATAAAAACATATAAAAATATTAGCTCCCTTATTAAAATTAGTGTTCACTTATTGGCATAGAAGATATTCTTACTCGATTGACGACATTAGAGACTTTGATCAATGCATTCTTCATCTTGGACAAATTTATCTAAGGCCACGTGTGGGTTTACTTTATTTGTCTTGGATTGGTGTGAAGCTTGATACAAATTTAGAATTATAACATTAATTTTATGGCTTATTGAAGGCATTCTTGAAAAATAACCTTACACATAAAAACTTATTTGGGTATAGTGAGGGCACTTGTATTAATAATTCTCAAAACTAACTATAACCTTAGGGAGGTTAGGTTTACTTCTAAATTTGGTTGAGTCTAAAATAACCTAGGTTGAGTTAGGCTAACCATGGGTTGGATCAAATCTATAATAAAACATTGACAACTCATTATTAGATATTATGATCCATGACAACTCATTTTTATATATTTATGAGGATGTGAATCGCCTTTTATTTAATGTTAGGAATTAATAAAACATTTTATTAGCTCCATTGACTTTAACCTCATGTTTATTAAAAAATTATTATTTTTAGATAAATGTAATTCACTAATTCAACATAGAATTTTTATTTAAGCAAGATATTGAGATTTACTTTTTAATTAATCTTGATTAGGGTTTTTGGTTTTTATGAATTATTTTTAGATGTTTTGCATTGATAGATAAAAAGGCCAAGAATGTCAATTTTCTAGGTTGAAATTTGACTATGGTTAAATAAAATCTAGGTTATTATTGTATATAGGTTAATACCCTAACTAAAAAATTCTTGGCATGTTTCTATGCAATTAAATCCATTATACAGATGAATTTTTACAATCTAGGTGATTTCTATGCTTAATGTAAATAAATGTTATGCGATGTGTTAGTTCATGTGTTAGTCAAGAAAACCTCTAAAAATAAGCATAAAAAAACTAATATATCAAGATTACTCCCTCAAGGGGTGTTGTTAATTAATTATAAGAGCTAATTAAGAAAGGAATACAATCAAACCTTCCAAGTAGCATCCTTCCTTCTAAGAGTGATAATTAAACATGATTTTCCTTGGATTCGGTACTCTAGATATATTTCAATGAAGAGTAACATACTCCTCCATCATTTCCTAGTTCACTAATGACATAGGCTCACAATATTTGTCAATTTATGTAAATAGGTGAAGCTTGTCTATTTTAATTTATTTATAAGTTTGTATAACTGAAGATTAAATATCAATGGGTGAGTCCTTATATTTATAGCTTCTAAAACTAAATCTAACCAAAGTGTAGTTAGGTAAGAGTTAACCACAGTTGAGTTCAAATGACCCTAATTTGAGTTAGGCTAATAATGAGGGCCATGTGAGAGACATAGGTCAAAGTAATTATGTCTTCCACCTAATCCAGATATTTTTAAAGTGGATTGACAAATCATAAAAGTAATGATTAATAAGCTTGATATATTGGATTTTTAGATTGTGAATTTATAATAAATAGATATTCCAAAATATCAAGGAATTCACACTTAAGCTCTTAATTTAGATTAATTTTCTTAAGTGAATTTGATTAATTTTACGTAATTGTTTGGAAAATTTTTGCATGCTTTATCAACCTGGTAAAAATATCATTTTACTAAGTTGTAATTTGATTGGAGTATAATTAGAATAAGGTACCAGTTGTGTATGACATAACAACCTATTTAGGGTATTATGAAAGTGAAATAACACATGAACATGATGTGTTCTACCAAATTATAAGAATTTAGTGGTCCAAGACATCATTTTGCATGGTCATAATTTGACTCAAAATGATTTAAGAAAAGATAATAATCACATAAAATGCATTGTCCTATTTAGGGATACATTAGCATAAATTGGCACCTGTATATGATAAGTTCAAATAATTTAGAGAATTTTAGTGATTTTGGTCTAGATTGTACATTAGATTGACAATTTTATCACAATAGTGATATGAATTGGATGTCTACATTTTCCCCTGTTTTAGAAGGCATGGTGAGACATTCAATTGAAGTAACATATTTTCAAAGAATAAAAAGGTGACTAAGTAGAAGTTGGGAGGTAATGATTGAGTAAATATTTAGTGACCATGATGCCCCCTTGAGAGGGTATGAAGGGATGAAAGAGAGGGATAAACTCTTGAAAAAGAGATAAAGAGTGAAAATAACCCATGGATGAGACTAAATCCATATGATCGAATGCTTTCACATGTTGATTCTTGATGATCAAAATAGAATAGAATATAATGGGCCCCAAGGTTGGTGGAAGTGGGAAGAATTAAATCCAAAATATAATCAACACACTTTGACATACCTAAAAGAGTGAAAAAGTTTTAGGCTTAGGGAATGATTGATCCTGAAACAAGTTACACACTTTGAATTACGAGAACAAGGATAGAAGATACAAATCTTAGAATTAGATTAAAAATAAAATGAGTTCATTAATATAGAAAAATGAGGTAAATGAATTAATAATTTTCCCTAGCAAAGTGGATTTGATTAGTTGAAAAATTGCTTTTACTCCAAGAGGGCTGATTTGACCACTGATAATTGATTTTCCCTAGTAAGGATGATTGGATTAGTGATTAGTCTAAAAATTGTGCCTTGATAGGGAAAATTGGCAAGCATATCTCAAGGATATAACCTATTACATAGATTAAATATGATTGGGTGAAAATATAGATGTGATCATCTAATGACTAAAGAAGCCACAAAAAATAGGCATATGAGGATGCACAAAGTGATGAAAGAGATGATTATAAAAATAATGGTGGATAAGTGACCTGATGTACATCATGTATCCAAGAAATATTTATATAGTCTAAATTGACCTCAGGAAAATGTAGTTCTCCTAGAAGTGGGAGAAAATAAAATGAAGAATAGAAAAAAGATGGACCAATGTTTAATTATGTTTATGATATCTTGTTTAGGTAGTAGATATGTAGGATAGTATGTTCAGAGATGATTTTTGATGCCACATTGACTATTGAACTTTGGATCACTTGGTTTTTAATTAAAAATGAAATTATGCATCATAAGTATGAATGACTTATAACAACATTGTATTTAGTTTGTGATTGATCAATTTAAATGTGAATATTTATAACTAAGGATAATGATAAAAAATTATAAAACCAAAGTTACAACTATTTATGTTTAAACAAAAAACAAACAAAAACAAAGATTAAAAAAAATGTAACCTAACTTGAAATTAATATATAAATGATCAAGATTCAAATAAGAATAAGAATGTATATAAAAAAAATTTAGAACAAATTTTTGAACATGGAATCAAGATATGAATAATCAAGATCCATGTGTATTAACAAGGTGTGGTTAAAAAATAATAAAATAATAAAACAATTTAAATAAAAATGTAAACAAGTCAAGCCAAAGTTAAGTCTAGACTCAAAATGTTAAAGAAATGAATTCAAAGAAAATAGTAAAAAACAATACAAAATAGAAAAACAAAAGACAATAAGAAAAGCACAATAAATCACCAAGAAAATAAATAAATACATAATAAGTGAAGGTCAAAAAATGGAGGTAAGGTCACACCCCCAATGTATGTGTAATGGACTAGAACCAAAAATGTTCCCTAGTAGGGTAGATCGAGGATGGGTGACTAGGTTTTGACTGAACAAATTTTTGTGGATTTATCTCTCTAGGAGATTGTAAGTCAATTTTTCTAATTTTTAGGATTTTGAAATGTTTTGAATGTTTTTGTAATTTTTGGGTTTTATTAACTCATTATATATTGACAAGATACCACTCATAAATTAGAGATAATATGGGATTAGATTGCTTATAAAATGGTGAGATTGTGGACTTAGATTGCTTGAAAAATGCTAAGAGCATGAGATTATATTGTTTTCAAAATTATGAGAGCATGGTGTGAGAATATTGGTAAATAGTAATAAAGTTGACATAATAATCCCACATTCATTGGAGTTAAAGACTAATAATGAACAAGCTAGGATAAATAAGAGCCTAACACAATGCTAAACACCATAAATAACCTTTGATGGGGTTGAGCCAAAGGGTTCCTACTTGAGGAGGATACGACTTCTTAAATTATGTGAGGGCATAAGTAAAGTGGTGGAATATATCTAAGAGTTGCATTTTATAAGATGGGCATCTATCATGATTTGTAGAGTCTCTTTGAAAAATGTCCAACATCTCTGCAAGCTAAGTTTTATGGGCTATAGCTAAGTAGAAACCTACAAATATTTTATTTTATGGTTTTACATATTATATTTGGTAAAAAATAATTAGTGTGGTGAGTGATAGGGGATGGAACATGCCTAATTCAAGATATTTAGATCTAGTCTTAGAAAAATGTGTCTATGTATGCATCCTCTATCCTAGTACCTTGGTAACAGTGATTTATGGTTTCACTAAGTGGGTCCTTACCATCATGAAGCTTCATGACCCAAGATATTATGTATATATCTAGAGAAGGTGGGGTAGATTTTACATCTATCAAAGAAACCACCAGCCCCATGAGGACCTCATGATATGAAAACAAAATAAAACATCAAATGTATATCATATGACATGAATGTCCAAAATATGCTAGCACATGGTAAAATAAATAAAGGGGATTTCAACCACACATAATTGATTTATCATTATAACCATTTGACTAAGGGTTACATGTCCACACCAAAAAGTGAGTGGATTTAACCATTCTAAGTGGTGTAACTACTTTGTAGAATCAATGATGTCATATGACCCATTTAGTTAGAGAAGTGGATAACACAACATTAAGGAATAATGGACATGTAGGATACACAACCCATTGACATGAGAACAAACTTGTAATGCAAATATAGTTTTTTTGTAGGTTTTCAACTTAGAAAGGAAGTGTGAAGGTTGATAATGTCATAAAATGGAAATAATGGAAATGGAGGTGAGGTTGATTGATAACCACCATGGCTTGAAATTATCTATGAGGTGAACATGTAAATTTTCCAAATGTTTCACTGAGTGATGAACCTTGTGGAAGAACTCCTATGGTAATAACAACTAATAGAAATATGGCCATAGCCATAGCCTAAGCCTCAACCTCAACCACAATCAAGGAGGCATGATTTTCATTACACAAGATGTAAATTAGGGGAGCGTAGCCTAAGTTGACATAAAATTAATAGATGCAAGTTTATCATGGAGGGATTCCATACTATCCAAGGGGATGTTTGATGAGGCAAAGACATTCATTATTCATGCAATATCAATATAATGAATAGAAGGATGCAATGGTTATGTTGGTTGAGCATAGTGCAAGACAAAAAGTGGAGCATGATTTTTTTTCTTGGGGTGATGCATGTGGAAAATGGGAGAAGAATACACCCACCAATAGCCATCAATGTAGGGAATAACACATATCAATTAGGGTAGCCCATAATAGTGTGCAAAAACTATGGGCAAACTAGCCATGTAAACTAAACATGTCTAAGGAGGAATGTTATTAATGTCATTTCAATAAGAAATAAATAAGTAGGATGGCTCAATTTAAATTTGGAGTCACTAGATAATCAATATAATGCTGGAAGAACAATTAGATGAAGGCATGATGCCTAAGTAGGAAAATTTGTATATGTGCCTTAGGCAATATTTGTGTAATTGTATTACCATGTGTGTGGTGTGTATCCATGATTATATGCTTTGTTTAGTTATTACTTATGCCATGGTTATGAGATGTTATGTTGGTTATCATTTTCTTATGGTGTATGACTTATATTTTTATTTTTTATTCAAATATTCATATCTATATAAACACATAACAAATTATATGTTGTTCTTATTTATTACTTATGGATTTAGGCATGTATGAAGGTAGTTGGATGGTTTTAATATATCATAGAGATGCTACAATCATGGTGCTCGAATATAATTTATGAGCATGATTTTAATTTAGCTTGTAACATTATTCATTATAGTTATAATAAAATAGAATAGAAATATACACCCTACGAATGGAAAAGTTAATTTAAATGTAAATATAAATGAACTAGGAATAAGATATGGAAAATCAAATCCCAAGTGTAAATATAACAAATAAATCAAGTATAATATTAAATACAAAAGTTGTAACTGAAGTACATGATATGGATAATCAAGATGCAAGTGAAAATAAATTGTAATAATCCTACGATAATCGAGAACAAAATACCAAATAAAGAGATAAAAACAAAAAAAAATATAAACAAACACAATAAAACATCAATAAAGTAAAAAATAAAAATAAGCAACAAAACACCAATAAATAAGATACATACATTATAAAAGTAAACAAAATAATTAAAAATAATAAAATAATCCAATGTAAATAAAAATAAAGTAAATAAACTAATATACGTAATCAAAGTTAAACAAATAGTAATACAAAAATAGTGGTTCATTACAATGTTAGTATAAATAGAAAAAAAAATCCATGAATGTATAATAGAGGTGTTATGCTCTATGACAAGGTGACCCCTAAGCTAAGTGATAATGATACTAGTACAAAATAATAATAATAATGGACACAAAGTTATCCCCAAATGATAGGGAAATAACAACACAAAATAAATAAAATAATAACAACACAAAATAAATAAAATAAGGGGGATAGAATAAAAGGAAGGAGTAGCCGAGCTGATTCTAGATGCATAAGCCAAGTAGACACTACCTACATAGTTACATGTATGCAAGATACATTATGAACTTTAGGAAAAATGTAGTTATCCCAAGATATGGGATAGAAGAAAATGATGATAAGAAAACATTATTGTACTATAGAGGAATAGGAGGTTGGTTGCGTAAAATGGCAAGTGCATAAAAAATAGATTATGGTTTTAGGTTCAAACCACACTAAAGGAAAAGAGACAAACTTTCAAAAATGAAATGAAATATGAATTTAGAGTGCCCATTGCATCTAAGGTTGAGAGAGAAAAATCTCTCAAAATGATGAGAGCATAAGAAAAATCAATGGTGCAAAAATTGATTTTGTTCAGATGAATAATGCACATAAGGGTCCCACAAAATGGTGAGAGCATGGGATGAGAGAAAATATAGATGAGGAAACTAAAGGAAAAATGGTTAATTGTGAAATATCCAAGGGTCTCAATATTGTTAAGGCAAACAAGTGATCAAAAAAGAAAATTAATTGTGAATGTGGTTGAGATAACTCGAGATACCCCATGTATCTAAGTTTTACCTACATACTATGTGTGGACCTCAAGCCAATGTAGTTCTCCTAGGGTATGGGAGGAAAAACACTAAGGTTTTCTAGAAATAAAATAAACAAATAAGGTAACCCAACCTATAATTTTTTATGGCTTTATATCCCTCATGGAAATCCTATGCCAATTTTCATGGTTTTGTGATTTTTAGGGTTTTTTCTAGAAAATTTACAAATGTTTAAGGGTTTTATAAGTGTCTCAACTCAATTGATAATTATGAGGACTAATTTTTCCAACTCTCAAAATGGTGAGAACATGGTTCAAGTTACTTTTAAAACAATGAGAGTGCTCAAGATCATAATAAACAAAGGTTCAAGGCAATGTTTTTATTCTTTTGTTGTATTAGTTTCTAATATTTTGTTTTGATTTTGGGATGAGAAAAAGAAACAAAATATTAATAAAAGGCACAAGGAACTACCTAACTAAGGATATGGAATTTCATAGGTAAGAATTTAAACAATATCTAAACCAGTTGTAATTGGGATATAAATAATCATATAGGTAACCAACTAGCCAAGGAGATGCACATCTAAGGGTAATAGTTATAATAATAGCTTAAAATTGGTTGTAATGGCCCATGTGATCCTATGAAGGTAATAATTAATACCAAGTAGAATCAAAATAAAAATATAATAATATGTAATGATGAATAAATTGAAAGAACTAGCCAATCAGAAAAAATCCTGTGCTGACATATCCTTGTACACTTGTCTACAAAAAGAAGTTGTGAAATATTGTTTAGGCTGAACTACTTTATAGAATGGGCATTGAATATATCTAGAATGTTTATGAATCATAATCAATTTCATAATGGTTATTTGGTACAATGGTCTAGAATATAAATAATCCAAGTGACAATGGTCCAGAATAAAATGATACAAGGTAATACGGTTCAACGGCCTAGATTAGTGTGGTTACAATGGTCTACAATGGAATAAAATAGAGTAAAATGGTCTAGAGGTACAATGGTCCAAGGATAAAATAATACAGGGTTACAATAGTCTAAGGTTATAATGGTATAGAGGTACAATGGTCTAGAGTAGAGTGGTTTAGAGTATAAAAATGCAATGGTTGAATAAATGACCTTCAGTATAAGTTTCCCCTATGTATAGGATCTTGTAGACAATGGTTCAAAAAATGTTGCGAAGCATATAACTGCTTAAGGTATAAAATATTCATGGGTTCCAAGAGATATTCACCATTTGGAGTAGCCAATATCTATTCCACCGATCCATAATTTATTTTAATAAGGTATGGGCCTAGCCAAGTGGATTGGAACTTACCTTTCTTCTTGCATTCAACATTAGTGTTATTTTGGTTCTCCTTCAAGACCAAGTCACCAACTTCAAACTCCCAAGGGAGAATGAACTTTTTATATATATGATGTAATATATTTTGATATGCTCTCAAGTTTTCCATGTTATCTAAATTCTTTCCATCAAGGAGATCTAGTTATTGTAACCTGGAAACTCTATAATCTTCATCACCCACAATGTTCTCCAAGGATACTCATAGTGAAGCTAGTGTTGACTATTTTGACCACAAGTCAAAATAGGTAAATACATGTAGTCCAAAACTTTATTTAAGTGTCTATTGTCATGTTATATGGTGCGACATATTTTATTTGATGTCATTTAATATGTTTCTAGCCTTGGTCATAGTCCAATTTAGTCCTTGTGTCATTTTACACTTAGGGGTCATATTTGGGTTAAAAATGAAGGTGGTATAGTATTCTAAGGTTTATAAGTGTTATAAACTCTCTTAAAATGTTCAATATTTCATATTCATTGTCATTAATTTCAATACTAATTGAAACTTACATGTTTGTAACTAAAAAACATGAAAACAAGTGAAAAAGAGAGAGCTTTGGAAGTTGTATGGCTTATGGGGGAGAGTGGAACATGGAAAAATATTATGTAGTGATCCTTTAGCTTCCTTTACTATATTTAAATTTTTTATATGCTTTTAAAGTGCCAAAAATGGGCCAAAACTATTTCTCTTCTCTATCACTGCACTAGGCAAGTAAAACTGGTCAACCTACCTTTTGATGGTATAATTAGTAGGAGAGTTTTTAGGTCAAATGCTATTGGTGGTAGATAGTAAACTTGGTCTAATTCATTTTCATTTTTGTATTTTTATGAATGGTTAACTATAATTTATGAACCATTATTAAGAAGTTGAGTATCTTATTTTTCTAGTTAATCTCAACACCCTACAGATTTTCCTTCTATATGAGCTAGTATGTACAATCTAATTGGTCAATTTTCTTCCAAAATATGTAGAATTCTTATCTCATGCTTCCAACATTTTTTTTTATGTTTTAAGATAAATTTATGAGCTAAATAGGTGAGATTACAAGATGAAATCACCATTTCTAAGTTATAGGCATACCTCACCATGTACATAAGTTATTATTGTTTTAATAATTCCAAAGGAAGGTATCATGTGGTGTTTCATGTTTTTAATGATATTTTAATCTCACTTATTTCAATGTTTAGTTTCAATGGCTACCTTCATGAAGCTACAGTCAACCTCTAACATAGTCATACCTTCTTGCATGACTATCATAGACAGTCAATTTAGTGTGATGTTTTAAGGATTTGAGGATGTTCATGGAGGTGTATTAAGAGTTTCAAGGTAGTGAACACACTATTGGATAATAATAAAACATAATAAAGAAATATCCTATGGGAGATGATTTTATCAAAGGAAGAGATAGTTTGGTTTCAATATGTGGTGATTAGGAGGCTTCTAAATCATGAAATTATTCATTACAACTTTTTAGTGTTTTCTACAGTTGTTGAACCTCAAATGACTTTACACTCCAAAGTGGTAGTGCAAGAGCATACATAAATGAAAAATGATATCATTGGGGTAATAAAACACTTCTCATATAAGGAACTAGGAGAAAAGTTAGGATGCAAGATTTTGAACCGTACTACCATCCATAGTTGTGACTTGCCATCCAAAAGGTTTACCTATAGTCGACTATAGGTACCTATTTGTAAGTTAATAAGTAAACCTTGGTGAATAGGTATATAAACAAAAAAAATTAATAAGGGGAGTTTATTCCAAGGCTCAAAAGGATATTATGAGGAGTGACATAGATTTTAATGATTGAAACACACCTACAAGATTCCCCTTTTACTCCAAAAAAGTCAACTATAGCTGACTTTGGTAGGAGAGTGATATATGAACATAACCAATATTGAATTTGGTATTATATAAAGCATGGTATGAACATGTGAAAATGTTAGATGAGCATATAGGACATCAATAAGGTATTGTGGTGATGATACAAGGTCTAGTACAAAATTTCAACCTATAGGTGTCACCTTCTGAGTAGGAAAGCACAACCACACATGGTCAACATTTGTATCAAGTCAAAGTGGAAGGTATGCATAGAGAAGTTATAAAATTTTAAAGTCATACATGTGTTTGAAAGACTCCACAAGTGATAGTAAAAACTTCAAGGGACTCTTATGGTATAGAAATAGGACATGGGGAGGTTTTCATTAGGCAACTTACATTCCATATTCAAAACCTTGGACATAATGAGTTCTCATACAGTCTATCTTAAGTTTTAAGACATTTGAAGGGTATATTGATGAAACCAAGTTATAAAAAATTTCACATAGGGTCCCCAGTATTTTTAAAATACCCTCATATGTCCACCTTTTCTATGGTAATAGGGGAAAAGCCCTCTATTTTGTCTCAGATAGATTGCACTCACAAGGGACTAAAACCTATAGGTTTAAAAGAATATTGATGATAAGTTGGGCTAGAGGTTGATGATACCTTAAGAAGATATTAATAGATCTATATTAGACATTAATAAGCGTGATAAAAGTCTCACATTTGTTTGAGACCAAATAGAATGGTCTAAACTAATAGGTATATAGGCATACCTATTAGGTCTTAATTAGGCCTAGTGCCTAAAAGGATCCAAATCTCACCTATAGAATTATGTGGAAATTATAACACATTTTAACACCTAGATGGAGAGTTATAAGGTGTTTTTAAACATTTTTAATGTATATTAGGTCACAAATAAACCATATTATGGCTCAAATCAGTTCAAGCCTATGTAGAATGAAGAAAGGAGATCAAGAAGACAATATTAGAAGATCATATGCATACAAAAACTTAGAATGGGAGATCAAGGAGATAATAAAATCTGGATAGGGTACCTATAAAGGTTTTAGTGGCATTGGTTATAAGATTGGACATCAAGATTATATGATCAATGCTTAAGAGCCAAAACATCTCTAAACCCTCCAAAACCCTTGGTAGTGACCTGATGAGGAGAATGAAAAAAGAGAGGCATGCAGGAGGGTTATAATGAGAATTAAAGTGATATGATATTGTATAGGACTCTCTAAGTCTCCTTCTTACCCATTTAGATTTCACCCTACTTGTATAGACATGGTGTAAATTAGATTTTATTAATAGTTTTGTGTGTTGTGCAAGTATACAAGGGTTCCAAGAGATTAAAGTCACTTTGGGAGATGATTTGGGACTTAATATAACCTTACATGTTAATTTTTTTCATCAGATAATCTCAAAAGTTCCTTTGCTAACACTTTCATCTCAGTCAGTCTAAATTGGCATAGTGAAAAATCAAGTGAGAAAGGTGAAAACTCTAAGTGGGAGGCATTTTAAGGTCTAACTAATGAATATAAAGGCATGAGGGATCTTGAAAAGTTTCATTCTCTCATTTTTATAGACTAGTTTGGAAAACTAAAGATAACTTTTGTGTCAAGTGTGAGAAGTGAGTGAAAGAGGAGTGATTGTGACTATAGGTAGTGATAACTCATGTTTAGAAGAATCATGATGATTAAGGATACCAAAAATCCATGTTTGGGATTGTTTATAACTCCTACCTCATATTTAAATCATATTACCTATCCGTATATTGATGTGGATCATTATAAGGAGGTCAAATGATGAGGGAAGTTTCTAGGCAAGTAAATGAAGGGTCCTACACCATATTTTAGGAGTTTCATGTTTTGAGGGACATTTTTCTGAGTAGACCTTGCATGGTCTATATAATAAATCATCTTATTATATATGTAACTAATTTTATCAAAATTAAAAGTGGATTTATGAATCTTAGACTTCTTTCTCTTCTCTCTTCTCTCAAATTCTATAAATACTAGCCATTTTAGCTCTTATTGGTTAATACCACACCTGGTATGGTGAATCACTACTAGTTTGATGTCATATTTTGAATTTTAATAACACAATAAATCTTATTTTGAGTTCATAAACATATTTTTTAGTGTGAAAAGTGATGAATGGTTGAGTCTTGTGATTTTATCCTTATTTTTCCTTATCCTTTCATATCTTATGCAAGAAGTTCTCATTCTAATAGGTCATGTAGAGTGTAGTTAGTTTTTTATGCTCCCTTAAAGTGTTTAAGTGTCCATGTATTTATAAATTTGATATATGGTCTACTTAATTTTAATTTTATCATGCATATTACCTCTATATGTAAATACTTATGTTAGAACATCTTAGGACTTTGAGGCTAGTTTGTAGATCTTGTTCTTAGTGAGATAAGTATGATAGCATAGTGGATATATTCATGGTGTATCACCCATATAGATTATATTTATTTTATGTATACTTATATTCCTTTTCCTACAAGAAATAAATAGTATATGTGATAAGAAATTTAAGATAAATTTAGGGAGCTAGACTTTAAACCTAGAGGTCTACTTTTCCTATAAGTAAACCCACATACCTAGAAGTACTCCAATATTACCCAAATATTAGAGTAGGCTTGAATAACCTCCTATAGTGATAAATTTTTTGTAACAATAGATATCTCTAACTCAACTAGGATAATAACCTTTGTGCCATATTCTAGGGAATATGGATTGGTTCCTATGGGGGTTTGATGACTAGTATGAGAAGCCTAGAGGGTAGGAAAAATTTGCAAGTGACAATTATTACCAACATCATTAAAAATATTCTTTAGGATTATGAAAATGGTTTTGTTAAATTAATTATCTTAACTATTTCCTCATGGTTTATAGTGTGTGTATTTCATATGTTTGATTTTGAACATGGTACAAAGAGCTTTAACATCTTAGTTTACAAATGATCTACCATTATCAGATATAATACAAGTTGGTATACCATATTGATAGATGATATGGTATGGGTATATTTTTCAATCTAATTCACTATTAGGTAAGTGAGATATTTGGCCTCAATCCACTTACTAAAATACTCAGTAGTAGTGAGAATGTGTTTATGTCCATCAAAACAGGTTGGGTTGATTTTTCCAAAGAGATCAAGACCCCATGTAGAGAATGGCCATTGTGTAGTGATTGGATATAGTGTCAAGGAAGATACATGTATCAAATTACCATGGCATTGTCAAGAAACACACTTCCTAACATGATTATAAGCATCTATTTCCATCTTGGGCCAATAGTATCCTATTTGAGGAGTTTCTTGGCTAAGACTACAAGACTAGTCTGGTCCCCACACATTCATTCATGAACCTCCTTAAGTGATAACTTTTATTCTCTCAAATATAAATAATGAGGAAGCATTCCATTATAGCCTTTATGTTAAATCAAGTTTTTAAGAAGGGTATAACTAGCTATGTAATGGAGGAAGATTTTATAGCAATTATGTGAAAGATTGGAAGGAAGAATTGGTCATGGAAATAATTATAAATGTCTTATAACCAAGTTAGTTTATGTGGGATATTAGGACCAAAAATTATGCATACCCTCTCTAAATTTGTAAATATATGAGTAGACTATAGAATATTTTCAATAAGAAATTGATACTATCTAAAACTAACCATAATTTGTACCATGGACCCTATTATTACCATTGCATCAGCTAATCTACTATTGGCTCATGCCACCTATTCAAAATTGAGGGACTTAAAGTGGGACTTGGAATTGTCCAAAATGTGCATGTAGGGTACAAGCTTTTCATCTCAAGTTTGATACTGATCTATGGTCTGATTAATGATCAATTAAGAATCACCATAGACCACTAATTATTGTATATCCCACTATATTATAAGATGAAGTCTTGAAATAAGAGATTCATACTCAACCATATTATTGGTGTAATAAAAGTTGATATGAAAAGCCATGGGGATGAGGTCCCCTTGAGGTGTGATAAATAAAATGCCAGTGGTAGATACTCAAGATGTAAAGGAGCCATCAAAGTATAATTTTCATTTTTTAGGTTCATTAACCGCCTCTTCTACCATCATTATAGAATCATCTATAAAATCAAATGTGAGTGGTTGAGTATCTACAATAGGAGATTTTGAAAGTTGATCTATAACAACCTGGCCCTTAATAGTTTTTTGGTTTTGGTACTCAACATAAAATTAACTCAATAACATGACCCATTTATCCATGAATCCTATAAGATTTAAATTGGATAATTAATATTTTGAGAGGCTCCACTTTATCAATAAAAATCATTTTATTATTCAACATGTAGTGTCACAATTTTTGGGAAGTGAACACCATTATTAAACAAGTCTTATTAATAGGTGTATAATTATGTTCATATGATATAATTTTTTATCTCAAATAATAGACTATTTGTTCCTTTCCTTGTTGATCATGTTGGGCCAAGAGTTCCCCAGTGCATGTTCAATGGTTGATATATAAAGAATTAATGGTTGTCTAGGTATTGGTGGTATCAAAACTAATGGGTTGGCCAAGCATGTTGTGAGATTCACATATACTTATTTGATATTTAGTATACCATTTTAAAGTGTCCCATTTATTTAAAAGGTGTGTGAAATTATGAGACTTATCTGATAATTATGAAATGAACCTGTAAATGGATTGAATATTTCCCTATAGGCTATAGAGCTATTTTAGATTAGGTGGAGGCATTTCCATGATGGCCTTGACCTTATAAAGATCTATTTTACTCACTCTTTATGATACAATAAATCTTATAATTTTTCCTAAAGTGAGGCCAAAGACACACTTCTTAGGATTCAGACAAACCTTATACTCATGAAGTCTCTCAAAGATTCTTTATAGAACCTCAAGATGTTTGACACATGTTTTTAATTTTTATAAAATATTATCAACATATTCCTCAACAATATTATGTGTTGTGTCATAAGAGATTCTATTCATATCATGTTGATAGGTGGTACCAGTGTTATCAAATCTAAAAGGAATGAATTGGTAACATAATGTTCCCCATAGTGTGCTGAACATAGTTGTGTGTTGGTCCTCTTGAACTATTTTGATCTAATTATATCTTTAGAATCTTTCCATGAGGGACAAAATCTCATGCTTAGTAGTAGAGTCAAAAATCATTTAAATTTTGGTTATAGGGAAATTATCTTTAGGACATGCTTTATTGATATCTCAAAAATTAGTACAAATGTGTATGTCATGTGGCTTTGTGTACTTAGAATATGTTTGATATCCATTTGAAATAGTTCACTAGTCTGATGAATCCAACTCTTAATAGTTTCTCTAGCTCCTTATTTACTAAAATATTGATATTTAGATTCATCTTTCTTAATTTTTGCCTGATTGGCTTGGTATATGGATGTACAATAAGGTGATGCACAACCAAGTTAGGGTCTAAGCCTAGAATATCATAATAAGCCCATGCAAAGATGCTAATAAAATCCTTTAGAATGGTGATGATGTATTCAATCTCTTCATTAGTGAGGGATGATCTAAGATAAAAAATTTTAAGAACTTCATAATTTACTAGGTTCACTTTAGTGGTTTTTTCTATGAGGATCATATAACTATCCTTTAAACTAGTGGGAAGTGTTTGATCTTGATATTATTCTTCTACTTTAGCTTTTGGTCGTTCCTCCTAAAACTTAGGATAATGAGAATAAGTTGAGTCTACTAGTTTAGGTAGTGGAAAACTATAAAATATCTCTATAAAGTCTAAAGCAGGACACCCAAAGACTCTATGTTGTTCAAATGTGATACTAGAACCAGATATAGATATAGGAATTGATGAACATTGTGCTTCTTTTAGAGATGAGCAAACTTACCCATCCAAGATATCTTAAAACAAGTTTTCAATCAAGGGATTATCTCTCTTTATTTTTTCCCTAATTAATGATCACCTCAAAGAGGTTTTTGCCTAAAGATATCGATGTTTTATCTTTTGTGTGACCAAAAATGTTTGACTACTCTCCAAAGTAAAGACAGAGTCCAAAGAGAAGTCAAATCCTTGCTTGTGATCACCAATTGGAAATCCATTTTTGAGGCCCATGTACTTGGAAATTTATTCCTTATTATAAAATTAATAGATAAGTATAATATAATTTTATTGGTCCCAATTAATAAGGTTGGGATGACAAATTCTAAGGGGATAATGGGTTGTAATAGTCATAATATAGTTAGAGTCAAATAGATTAGTGTTGGCTAGCTCATCATAAGTGCTATAATGGGATGTCATGTTACTGATGGGAATATCATCTCTAATAAATTTAGAATAATCACTATCAAAATACATGAGGTCACCCTCAGGTGATACAAATTCATGACCTTGACTCATAGTAGGTTTAATAACTAATAATGGTTTTAGTATTAGGAAATATTAGTATGAACATTGTTCATTATATTAATATATGTTATGTTTAAATAATACTCTCATAATATATCTCATAGAAGAGATTATTATAGAAGATTTGAGGTAATAAAGGGATGATAGATATTAGGAGATAGATTTGAGAGATATGACGATGTTGATCAATGTTGACTCCTTGTATAAATGGGACCACTATCCTATATATTATACTCTCAGATGATGAATAAAAAATATAAATGAAATATATGTTATGTTAAAAGTATCTACTAAGAGGGGGGGGTGAATAATTTTCCAATAATGCATATTTAATTCCAAAAACATTCATCATACATCAATTTGATCTAGCAACATAAACATGAAATCTTATACATCCAAAGGATGAACAAGAGCATACATCATGTGAACACATCATCTATGTGGAAAACCATCATGGGGAATAAAAACCACTCTCAATACTAAAAACTAATGTAATATAGTCCTATAAATATAATACAAATATGAGACTTGAGACTAGCTCCAACTAATCGAGGAGCATTCACCCCTTAATTTAGTCTAGCTCTAACTAGGCATTTAGCTAGCTCCAACTATCAAGGAGGCTAAAACCCCCTAGGTGATTAATCACCAACTCAACCACCTATAATATGATTTACAACACTACTTTTATGTCTTTTACACCTGATGATGACCTTTTATTTCTCTAACACCTACAAAACTACTTCTCTTCACAAGGCAAACACACCTATCTCATTCACTCAACCAAGTCACCCTTTAGATTGTTAGGTATAATGACTTGTTATCTTATGAACATGGTAAATAAAACATGACTGATCCTATTCACCCTATGATGGTCCTCAATGACCCATATCTACTCCTTTACTGAGCTCTTTTATTCACTTTTGTCCACACACTCTCACTCACTCCAAATAGGCCAAATGGACCTATATATACTACTCTTTTATCTAACCCATCTTGGTTAGCTAAGATATTTAACACAATTTTATTACCCTTATAAAATATCCTCATAAATTTTACATTAATGGGATAATATCTCCACAGGTCATCCATAACCCAAAGTAATCTTAATCCTCTTTTAGATCTCAATTAGGCCTAATGCATTAGCCCTTCATTAGTACTTGTTACACCTTGAAATTATTGAACCATATTTAACCTTCACAAAAAAAATAAACACTAAAAAAATCCTCCAATATACCATCTATCACTTCCCAAAGTGACCAATCCACTTGTAACTCCAAACCACTAATCCATCTAAGCCATTATATCTCTCACTCCAAGTCTTGTAATTACCTAGAAAATACTACCAAGAATAACTACATCATGTAGATTATTTTATTAAAAAATATCCTTAAAAATCACACTAATAGGTTCTCCATGCCCATAAAAACCTCACTAAATCCATTAGTCACCATCACATAGCTTAGAACTCACTCTGGATGACCTACTCAAACTAGTCATGCACACCAAAAACTCAATCAACAAACTTTGACTAATATAAAAAATAAAGGAAAAACATGAGTAAAAAATACATGTAATAAATATTTTACACTCATATAATATCACAAATATCTCAGTCACCTCAAACTCTACTCACAATAGCTCAAACTAGCCTCTCCAAATAGGCCACTCCAGATTGCCTACAAGCTCTAAAAACCAGTCATGATGAACATGACATATAAAAATTGTGAATAAACTTTATTGATATTATAATTAATTCATTTTATCCTAAAAAAACCCTATAAAATTTCCAATCACAAACATATAGAGGTCTAATTTCATATGTGAAACATATAGATCATTTTATGACACACACTTCTTTACTGTCCTCACTACTCAGACAAGTCATCTTGAAGGAACCTTCTTACCTATGTATGTTCATAAAAATCACATAAAAATAAAGGTAACATAGTTCATATGTCCTAAAAAAATACCCAAAACCATTGGATTCATCCTTACTCACCTGGAACACTTCCCTAAGCACATATTTACTCTAATTGTATATTTGTTCACTATTTTGACCATCTATAGATTAACAACTAGCTAACTTGATTGAATTATATAATTGACATAGTGATTATTTATTTCCAAAAAAAATATATGTAATTCAACAACAAGTCATGTCCTTCAATATCCAACAACTCTCATGTGTTGACTCAGTCAATCCTGCCTGTATCACTATAAATTTTAGAAATAAACATTTTTATATACCTTCTACTCACTACCCTGACACACCACTACCACATATAAATGAATATATGAGTCTTATATACCTTCTAATATTAAAAAAAATTTAACCAATCCATTCTATGTCCTTTCTATCAAGTTATTTCCAATCACTCCATTATGAGGGTTTATAGAGGGTTTTGACTAGTTTACATTAGTAAAGAATGTTCATAAAGATCTATACATAAATCCACTAAAAAATACTTGTAAAGGATTCTTAGGTCCATGTGAGACCTATACAAAAAGTCTTAGATCCCCATGAAAAGTATACACATGCCAATGAGTATCAAAAACTTATTCTCAATCTAGGAAACCTTTATTTTGCATGCATAAAAAACATCCCAATGTACTAGCTTTATTTTTGTTCCTCCTCGGGGCTTAAAACTTGGTCAAAAAATTTTACCAAGAATTTCATAACAAAAAACACAATTTAATGAGCTATATTAACTTAAATCTCTTCATGACTACTCATAAGGACCTCATTAGCCCACCTTGCCTAATAGGCCTAGAACCATTAGACCAACTTACCTCTTGAAGATACTTGGAAAATTCTCCACTAAGCTCATAGAACATTAGATATATTAAATCCACTCATGTCAAATATTATAACCATAAACCAAGAATACACAATACATATACCTCTTACCTTATTAGGTAACCTAGCAAAGTCAAGCACACAAAGCATAAGATGACTTGCACTCCACATGAAGACTATATGAGAAGAATTATCCTAATAGGATCATACCAAGAAAATTTAAAATTATCTCTTTAAAATATCCATGATATCCAATCATGCATTCATAGAACCAACTTCTCCAACTGCTCCCACTAGCAACCAAGACTGAACTAAGCACTAAGATCATGCATATTAGAGAAAGAGTACTCTTATGCCACTTTATCATCACCAATGCCACTTGAAATCAATGACAACACATCACTACCACAAATATACCAATAATTTACCCATTTTTAATTAATGGAAACACTCACTTTATCTCTCCCCCTTTTCCAAAATGATGAAGTGGACTCATCTATCAAATAGGCTCTTCTATCTTTAATCAAGCAAATTAAGAACACAACCAAGAGCACATACCTTTATCTCTCATCCTTTGAAACTTAGAGCACAAAAACTATTAGTAGTAGATCACAAATCAACCATAGTAATTTCCCTTGGTCCAAGATCCCTTCAATAATCAACACAGGTCATAACTCCAAAAGACCTATAAGATCATTGGACCTGACCACTAGGAAAACACACTAGCTCCTCCTTAGACCACTACCACTTGAGAAAAAAATAAATTAAATCCCTCTTTGATAAAAAATTAAATAATATATATAAGTCTCCAAGATACATAGACAACATTTAATCACACTCCCTTCCTTCAAAAAATCTGATCAGACAATTGAATATTCTCAAGCAAAACTGAATAGTTATGCCTAAGTCCTTCTCCCAAGCTACCTAGATCCTTAGACCTATCACCAATTTCATAGTAACATAACTCCCCATAGGACCCTACTCCAATTTTAAGACTCCCCATCAATCTATATAACCCATGCATATCTACAAGACCTCCAAGAATAATTACCAATAATTTAAATAACAACAAGAGCATCATAACACTATGCAAGCTCACATACCTTTGCACTCAAGGAACCCTATAGACCACAAAACTAAATTAAAGTATATATCCATATCTAAATAATACTTATAATAGACCAATATTCTTATCTAGAACCAAAAAATCCAATCTTCTTTGGAAAGATATCACAAAATTGCTCAATTTTTCCACTAGGCCTACTTAGAGCTCTTGTAGCCTTATCTGGCCACTACAGACCTCATAAATTTATATCATAATCACTCAAAACCATGAATTTACATATCTTAAGTACACTAACATTCACTCTTAGACATACCAATAATGATCTCCCAACTCATCCTCCTTAGTAGATTTCCTTCTTTAGCCTACTAGCCAATTAGGCCTCTTAGAAGACCAAAATATGAATAACTTGAAAAATGCTTACCTTTAGACCACTATAAAAAAAATTAAACTTCCCTTTTGTCCCATTTAATTTATTTGAAGCTTCTAGCTTCCAACTCCAAAGATAGACCATGTTTTCAATCATGACTTAAATGACTAGGCCTTCAAAGTAAACCTTGGTCAAAGTTCAACCTCTGATCAATGCAAACACCTAAGAAGGATACCAAACTTGGATACCATCAAAATAAAATATCATTCCAAATTTAAATCTACCACTCTATGGGGAATATATACTTCATTCAACTTGGTTTTCACTTTCTCCTCCTTGGGTTCAAATAGGGTCAATAATGAGCACATAAAATTCAAAATTATTCTTTCAAAATACATTTAATGCATGAATCAACCTATAAAATATTATAATGAGTTCCTTACATATTTATATTCCATTTAATCAACTATATACCTCATCCAATTTAATTTTCCATATGCAATCAACCAATGCTACGTTCAAAAAGAGCACCTATAGCAGCCAAGTTGGTCAAAGCACCAAAAATTAACAAAATCAACATCTTCACATCTTATATCCATTTTATCTAATTTATATTATCAATATCATTTAACCTTACCATTTTATTTGCCTCCAATAAAACATAAACAAAACCTTTTCACTTTGGACACCTTTTAGGTAGTCATCATTGCCAAAATAGGTCAACTCTATTTTGACCACAAATGATCCTTTTGGCTTAATTGACATTATAAAACCTCTATTAATGCACTTTTTAATCACTTTTTTAAATACCAAGTCAATATAATCTTAAAATTAGACTATTTTACCATTAGGATCACTTACCAATGTTTGACCAAAATTTAATTTGGGGTCCACAGGACTTTATAGAAGATAATTCACTCCTTGAATGGATCAATACATTACTTTACTCTTTCAAACTTGAAACATATCAACATAGGATACCAAAATAATAAATATTATGATATATGACCCTAAGGTCATTAAAATCCTCTTATTCCATTGATCTCTTCATGAAAGCCCTTCAAATTAACTCAAAGGATCAACCTTACCCTCATAATTAAGATTTTGTTATGAAAACTTAGAACTTATGGCATATTTAGATCATTATACCTTAGACACCTCCTTGAGCTCAATCATGCATTCCAATAATGGACACTATTTAAGTAATCCTTGAACTTAATCCATCCAACACTCAAAGATCTCTAAATAACATTAATGAGATTACTTACCTTGTAAACACACACCTAGGATTTAAAGAGACAAAACACCTTGAAACCCTCAACCCTCTGCCTTTCATATCTTGAGCTAGATATTCCTTTCATGAATAGAAAATAACCATACATATAAAAATAAAAATATCTATAAAACCTTTATATCATAACCAAGCACTTTGATCAACCATTCTTAATGACCAAAATCTCCACATAACTTTTCAAGTCACTTATGTTTGTCAAGAACACAAACCTTCATATAAAGTCACTTTCATGAATGATTTTATTTCTCAATTGAACATACTAAAATATCTCTCAGATCATGGATCATTAATATTATGAGTTACAATTATAATTCAATTATTATAACATTAAAACTAGATCATTAGATGAGTCCTAATCCTCTTTTTCTCAAACTGAGTACACCATTTCAAACACAGACTACAACAATCAACTTTGATTCAAATTTATTTCATATACAAGGATAATTAAAAAAAACCACCACTTGGAAGATATTCTATATAGAGTCCTCTTCAACTTTTCTTCCTACCTTATCTTTATTTAACTTCATCCATAGCATCTATAATCCAATTTTTGAAAACTAGTTTCCTTTTGATAAACTTGAATTTTCAAATTCCAAAGTTCATATTTTCATAAAAAAACTTGTTTATTGAAAACCTTTGATTTCAAAAAGTTCCCTAATAACTCTTTACACCTCATATGACCTCTCATATTATTCTCCATATCCTTAAAGACTTGTATAATTATCATACACTCATAGAACATCCTCTTGACTTCTTTGTCAATGCAAACAAGTTATGAGCTCTAGTGATATTTTAGAGCTCCTTTACTATATCTTGTCAAATTAAAACAACTATAAATATTAAAACATTCTCATACCTTCATAATTCAATAAGATTTATATAGACCTCAATTTGGTCTCATACTCCAAGCTTCTAATTAGACCACTATCTATCTCTCTTGTTTCATGTTAGCTGATCAAGAGACCATCTTCAATAATCTCTATCATTTAACATAGGTTTGATCTTGGATTTGGATTAATTATATTCTTTCTTCTTTTCCATATGAATTATTTGACAAATTCTCATTCTTAAAGAAGCATCCGTAGTAGTAAATAACTCACATTGAAGAACAATCCAACTCTTGACATCCATCTTCTTATCAAAGAAACTATAAAAGCTCATCAACCATTGAATTAAAAATTCATAAAACATGAAGAACCATGATATCAATAGGGATACCATACTGATCATCAACAACTCTGTCAACTCTGCCAACAAGTTGACTAGGTAGACACCATCAACCAAGCTACTCACAAGATCACCTTCCAAGTAGATTAAGCCTCAAGAAGGACCTACTCTAATACAAATTTATGAAATTAGATACTAAAATGTGGAGTGAATAAGTTTCTAACAATGCATATTCAATTCCAAAAACATTCATTAGACATCAATTTGATCTAGATGAGAGCTTATACATCCAAACCATGAATAAGAGCATACATCATGTGAACATATCATATATGTGGGAAAACCTCATGAGGAAGAAACCCCAATCTCATGTTTGGAAACCCTTGGAATATAGTCCTATAAAGATATTACAAACATGATACTTTAGACCAGCTCCAACTAATCAAGGAGAATCCACCCCTCAATTTAGTCCAGCTCCAACTAGACCTTTAGCTAACTCCAACTAGCAAGGAGGATACAACTACATAATTAATTAATAACCCACTCAACCACCTCTACTATGATTTGCACCACTACTCTGATGTCTTCTACACCTGATGATGACCTTTGTTTGCTCTAGCACTTGCAAAATTGCTTCTCTTCACAAGGCAAACACACCTACCTCATTCACTCAACCAAGTCACCCTTTATACTTTAATGTTTAATGACTTTTTAACTCATGAACATGATAAATCAAACATGATATATTATCTTCACCCTTTTATGACCCTAAATTACCCATATTTTCTCCTTGATTGATATTTTTTATTCACTTTTGTCCACACACTCTCACTCATTCCAAATAGGCCAAATAGACCTAGTATATATTCTACTCTTTTATCTAACCCATCTTAGTTTACCAAGATATTTTCCAAAATTTCATTACCATTTTAAAATATCCTCATACAAATTACATGAATGGGAAAATATCTACTTAGGTTTTCCATAACCCAAAGCAAGCTTAATCCTCTTTTAGATCTCAATTAAGCCTAATGCATTAGCCTTTCATTAGTACTTGTTACACCTTAAACTTATTGAACCATATTTAGCCTTAAAAATAAATTAAAACATAAAAAATGCCTCCAATAGATCATTTATAACTTACAAAAGTTACCAATCCATCTATAATTCTAAACCACTACTCCATCTAAGCCATTCTCTCTCTTCCTCCAAGTCCTGCAAACACCTAGAAAATACTTCCAAGAAGAATTGAAGTATGAAGATGATTTTATCAAAAAATATCATTTAAAATAACATTAATAGGTCCTAAATTACCTTAATAACATCAATAAATCCATTATTAACCATCACATAACTCAAAACCATCTAAACTAACCCACTCTAGATGACCTACTCAAATTGGTCATGCACACCAGAAACTCAGTCAACAAAATTTGACTGCTCCAACCAAACTAGAGGAAAAAAATTAATAAAAATACATTTATTAAATATTTTTCACTCATATAATATCACCAATATCTCACTCACCTCAAAATTTTCTCAGAATAACTCAAACTAGCCTCTCCAAATAGGCCACTCCAGACTACCTACAAGCTTCAAAAACTAGTCATGATGAACATGACATCTAACACTTGTGTAGACACTTTATGTATATTATAATGAATTCATTTGATCCTAAAAAAACCTTATAAAATTTAAAATCATAAATATATATAGGTATAATTTCATATATGAAACATATAGATTATTCTATGAGACATACTTCTTTACTGTCCTCATTACTTAGACAAGTCATCTTAAAGGCACCTTCTTACTAGTGTATGGTCATCAACATCACGTAAAAATCAAGGTAAAATAAGGAATAGGTATCAAACAAAGAACCCAAACCATTGGATTCATCTTTACTCACCTAGAACACTTCCCTAAGCACATATTTACTCTACCTAGATGTTTGTTCACTATTTTCACCATCTATAGATTAGGAAATAGTCAACTTGATTGACTTAGATAATTGAAACAGTGAATTTTTATTTCCAAAAAAGCTCTATGAACTTCAAAAACAAGTCCTAGTCTTTAAGCTCCAATAAATCCCTTGTGTTGACTTAGTCAACCCTACCTATAACACTAAAAACTTTAGAAACAAACATATTTATGTACCTTTTACTCACTTCCCTGACACACCACTACCACTTGGAAATGCCTAGATGAGTCCTCTATACCTTCCAATAGTAAAACTTGGTAAACGAATTCATTCTAGTTATTTTCCAGCAAGTTCTTTCTAATCACTCCATTATGAGGGTTTATAGAGGGTTTTGACAAGATGCATTCTTAATGAATGTTCATAAATTGCTATCCCTCAATCCAATACAAAATAATTGTAAAGGATTATTAGTTCCACGTATCACCTCTCTCAAAAGGATAATATCCACATGCAAACTCCACATGTACCAATGAGTATCACATACTAACTTGCTTTCTCTTCCTCTTCAAGGCTTGAAACTTGGTCAACACCTTTGATCAACCATGTCATACCACAAACCATTATTACATGATATATACTAATTAAAATATCTTCATGACTACTAAAAAGGACCTCATTATCTCACCTTGCCTAATAGGCCTAGAACCACCAGACCAACTTGCCTCTTGAAGATACTTGGAAACTTATCCGCTGATCTCATAGCACTTTAGATATCTTCAATCCACTCATGTCAAATACTATAACCAAAAACTAATAATACATAATGCATATACCTCTAACCTTATTAGGTAACCTATCAAAGTCAAGCACACAAAGTATAAGATGACTTGCACTCCACATGAAGACCATAGGAAAAGACTTATCCTACTAGCATCATACCAAGAACATGTCAAATGCTCTCTCACCAAGCTCCATGATATCCACTCATTCCTTCATATAACCAATTTATCCAACTGCTCCCACTAGTAACCAAAATTGAATTGAGCACTAAGATCATGCATGTTAGACCAAGAGCACTCTCATGCCACTTTGTCATCACTAATGCCACTTGACATCAATGACAAAAAATCTCTGCCACTAATCTCCCAGCATGTTATAGTCTACTTTTTTATAAATATGGGTTAATAATTTCATTTGGTATTAGATCCATTTATGGTCTTGACCCTATGGACAATGAAAAAAATTATTATTGGAAATATTATATGTGGATATTTTAATAATTATTTAAGTTCATTTTAATATGATTCTTGCATTTCAACAAGTGCATATTTTTAGTCTATTTACTAAACCTATGTTTATTTAGTCTTGTGGACTATTAATAATCCATATATTTAGGTTTGGTCTTTATCTCTATGATAGGTTTTGCATTAATCAAGTTTTCCATTTAAATATTTCATATTAGCATCAACTCACCTTCATTGAGCTATGTTCCACCAAATTATGTATTGATAGAATGACTTTTCCATGTGAAGTAGAGTTTTATATAAATACATATTAAAAATCCATGTACTATGTTAAACACACCACGTGGATTTTAATTGAGTGTCTTTCAAATATATCTAGTTGATGGCTTATGTATTCACAATTTTGGTGTCCCCCATGCAACTATGTGCCTCTCAACCATTCAAATTTTTTTGATGTTTATTCATTGATATCAAGTTCAATTTATATAGAGTGATGGTTATATATATATATATAGTATATATATATTATAATATATATATATATATATATATGTATATATATATATATGTATATATATATATGTATATATATATATATATATATAATATAAATTATGTTTTTACCTTGCTCTTTCCAAATAACTCAAAGATAATTTTGGGTTGGTGTCAGTTTAGAGCTCAAGATCAAAGCTGGATGAATGAATCCTATGCTAGGGTTTTATCCATTGTTGATATAAGACAATGATCTCTCAGTTATGTCATCTCTTTTTCATATTGATTTGTTAAACTTTTTAAAATTTTATAAATATTGTGCATTTGTTAAAGTTGAGTCTCTTTAGGTTTAATATTTTTATTAGTAGTTTGGTTTAGTATTTTATTTAATGGTCTTTGAAAAAACAAAAAATGTTATCATTTTAAGTTAAGTCATATTGCATGTCATTTAAGTTTGGTGATTGTTTTCCACTTATGTTTTCATGCTTTTAGGAGATGTCCTCGGCTCTCCTCATCCATGTGGTACAATTAAAACACCTCTAGGCTATGGGTAGCCTAAGAATGAGGTGAATCTCTAGATAGGGATAGTTCCCTTGATGTACCACTTGTAGGCCACTACTATACCTATGTTTGTAAGGGAAAAGGGAGAGAGAGAAATTGAAATTAAAACTATCCTAAAGGAAGTGATACACAAAATAAGTTGATGACTACCAACTAGTTGCTTGTTACACAGAAGAACAAGGGACTAACCAAACATACCCTTCTCCTATCTGCATATTCTCACATCAATGTTTCATTATGAGGTTATGGGAATGTATAGGATAAGAGGACTAGAAAAGAGGTATTATCATGTTACTATTGAATAGGATAACTCATTTAACCTTGACACTTCCTATAACACTTCACATGACCTACAAGATGCTTTCCAACTAAAAATAGGTGAGAGAATGAAACAACAGGCTAAGGAAACAAGAGTCATCACTAAGAAAGATAAATCATCCAAGTAAAACACACTATAAATATTCATGGAAGAGGTATAAAATAGTATTATTTATTTATCCATGGTATGTAAATGAGTAGGGATTTTCCATACATAGGTGGAACATAGTTTTTAAATGCTAAAATGGCTAGTTCTTATAAAACTTGAGAGAGAGAGAGAGAGAGGAGAGAGAGAGGAGAGAGAGAGAGAGAGTAGAGAGAGAGAGATGAGAGAGAGAGAGAGAGAGATGAGAGGAGAGAGAGAGGAGAGAGAGAGAGGAGAGAGAGAGAATAGAGAAGTCCCAAAGGTCACAAGGAAAATTGTAAAAATGATAAAATGAGTTAATTTTACATGAGAAGAGGATGTTAAATGGACCATGCAAGGTTAAAAAAACACAATTTTCAATCCAAGGAATTAAACTCTTGAAATGTGGCATGAAATTCCCTTTATTGGCACAGAAAACTACCTTCATGATTTATCCCTATTTAAATGTCCCAAAACTGACTAAGGATAGGTATGATGATTGTAATGAGAGTAAAGGGATTTCATACATGCCTTTACATGCATTTGTTTTAGTCTTAGTCATCTGGAATCATCTAGAAATGAGCTATCACTACCTATAGTTTAAAAAACTCCTTTTTTAGTCACCCTTCACACTTGGCCTCAAAATTGGATTCATTTTCTCATGAAAATACATTAAATAGAGTGGGATTAAACTTTTAAAGAGAATACATGGCCTTAAAATACTTAGACAAACCTTAAAAATCCATCCATTTGAAGTTCTCACACTTCTCACCATCATGTTCAGTATGCCAAATTTGACTAGCTAAGATGAAGTAGATCATAAGAACATGGATGAGTTTTTTAAAGGAATTAAATTTTAATTTGGAGTTATTAATAAGTATGAATATTCCATATCTCACTCCCAAAGTTGATCTCATCTCTTGAAACCTCCTAGAACCTACATGATGCACAAAATAGTCAAGAAAACCTCTATTTTGTACTCCATCCATACAATTTCGTATAACTAAACCTAATGTTAGGGAGAATTAATAAGTCTTAAACAAACATTAAATAATTATTTTTGTAAAAATATTCCATTTTGGTGCATTACCTTCTTCATTTCCTTCCTTGGGTCTAAATTAAGGGTTTAAAGAGGGTTTAGGTTCTATTTTACCCTCTTAGCCATTTTTAATAAGAATGGGACATTGAAAATGTTAAAAAAACCCTCAATAATGGTCTTAAATACCAATATAACACCTATAAACCTCTTTTATCTCCATGCAAGGTGACAAGGGAGATATGAGCATTCAAAGTTACTTTGTTGAGCTTTTCCTTCCATTTATTGTAGGATTGGTATGTCTTTGAGCCAAAAGTGTCTTTATCAATGGTTTATTTTCATCGCAATATATTTTTCACATATTATTTCATCACATAAACATGATCCAATAGGGTATAAATCATACCTAGAGATATAAGTGTAAGTGACCTCCCATTTGGGGCACTAGGCCGAAACCCTACCCTTTAGGCTTGACTGTAACCATGGAGTTCTAGGGAAATTTGATGATATTATACCTTATGTGCTTGATTAATCATGTTTTTATGGATTTTTTTCAACTACCTACAAATTTTTTAAAGGTCCCTATATCTTTTGGTCTACTCTTCTCACCCATCCTTTCCCAAAATGTAGGTTTATGCATAAGGGTGAGTGCCCTCTATTTGAGATAAAATAGAGGGGAACTTCCCTTATTATCTCAAATCATTTATATATTGTATATTATTATACATGTTGTGAGGAATTAATACACTAAAATTTATCCTATTTTCACATAATTTTACCCTTCAAAATAATTAAAATCTAAGACAGACCTGCTAGGCAAAAGATTGTGTGCAATGTTTGGAGTATAGGCTGTGTATGGGATTTGAAAAGGTCCTATGTTCTACCTCCTTTGTCTTAAAAGGTATCATGAGGTGTCAATTTAAATTTCAAACCCAATTAAAATCACTTTATCATTTCAACCCCTATTAAATACCCTCCATCATGTACCCTATTTGACTGGTCAATACATTTGACTGTGTTTCTTATTTTTAACCGAAAAATGGTTCTTATAGGTGCATGTTTGCTCAGTTGGACTTTGATCTTAGTGTATAATGACATTACTTGAATATTTTAGGTAAATTATAAATTATTTGGACTTATTTATTCATGTTTAGACTAAGTCCGCCTCAAGAATCCTAACCTTCTTACTCTCTACCCCTCAAAGTCAACTATAGTTGACTATGTGGGGTCCTGTAGGTGAAATTATATGATCTAGGCCTTTTTTATAAATTTTTCATCCTCATTGAAGTTATATACACCACACTATAAATTAAATTTCTCCTTTTGTGCTTGTATTTAATTTTTTCCTCAAGGCTATCTCCCACTCTTTCATGGTAACCCTATAACTACCCTTTAGGTAGTCATTTTGTAATGACAAGGAGGCCTATATGTGGTATTGTGGGGTCATATAATGTGTTTAAATTATATGTATATCCCTTGAAAATTATTATGTTTATTTTCACCATTTTAAATGATCTACGATGAACACATTCTTATACACTATCACCTTGGGAAGCAGTGATACTCAGTCATTCAAATTTTGTAGATAACAATGAGGAAATTCAATGTTCAGATGGTAACTTTGGGGTGCTCAACTACCATCCAACATAAATCATATACCTTATAAAATTTTCATGGTCCCTATCCTATATATAATATAATTTTTATTCCTCAATATGCCTCAAATCATTTAGTATCCATATTAAAAAATATCAACAAAACATAAAGGAACTCTATTTTGCTCTTTTTGGGACTTGGTCCATAAATTCCATAGTCATTACTTATGGAGGATTCAAAATTATATGTCCCTACCTATATTTTAAAGTAGGTCTGATATTAATTTTGATTCACACTAGGACCTCAAAGAGTTCTATAACTTTCTCCATCCTTCTTCATATAAGCATTCTCAGTCCTTTGCTAAGCCACCTGTAGGTGGGCAATGTCATACATACAGGTAGTGAGTGATAATGCAAGTAGTATGTGAGATGTATATGATTATTATCAATTAAATACCATTAAAAGGGGCTTAAATTCACTTTTTTACAATCTAATATATTTATAAAATTAAAAAACTCCCTTCCAACATGATTAGTCTTCATGAGAGTACCTGCACATGTATGTTAATGGCAGGAAATTGATTGTATCAAGAAAAAGTTTACCTCATGTTAATCATACATAATTTTATGAAATAAATTTGATAACCCATGTGATAAATATGTTTCCATAACCATATGACTCTTTTTTAATCTCTTATGAATGTATTCCTACCCCAATATAGCTCATTTAAATGATTGTATATGACAGTCATAGAGTAGACTGACTATATGGTGACTTAAGATTGCACCCTCATGGATAATTGCTTAAGTAATGATCATAAAAATGTGAGGGATTAATAAGACACTAAAAACATGGTAATTAAATTATTTATACCCCCTATAATCACTACCAAAGCATGAGGATCTTGAAAATGGTGAAAAACTCCCTATAACACAAAATGGTTCATTCACTTGCAACTTGAGATGATTTGAATATGAAAACACCTTGTAAAACTAAACAAATAATTGGTAAAATTTGAGGATGTATTAAACATCATATAAAAATAACATAATCAACTTAATTGTATGGACTTGTCCAAACCAAGGCAAAAACTATAGGGTGCATAGATTAGCAAGCAAAATAAATAGTCTAACTTCTTAGGAATGGTTCATCAAGTACATACCAACATTAATATACAAAAAACATAAAATGGAATTTTACTGAGTTTATAATACACCCATAGGATAATTTTTCTAGGAACTTCTCTTCATGACCATACCAAGTAAAAACTTGAAGACCATTTTTTCTTGCCAAGCCTAGTGGAAGGGGAGAAGTATTTTTCTTCATTTATTTAATTTTTCAATAAAAATAATCACTAAATTAAGTGTATGGAAAACCAATGGACACTTTTTAAATGTACCCAACTACAAGTGTCTAGAAAATTTTGTACACCTCATTAAATCCTCATTTTTTCAAGAAAACTACCCCTTTTTCTGAATAACCTACCACTTTTTAGTTAGTAACAATTACTAAAGACTTATTAGGAAACATTTTATGTTATATAATCCTTTTAAACCTTAAAATTTCCCTATGAGGATGTATAATTCATTTAATGCTTTATTAATGACCCTCAAAATGACTCAAAAGGATATATTGACTAAAATGACTAATTACCAAGGATAATATGACATTAAATTCCATAAAATGACCTATAATACACCTTATTACAAAATATTATACCTATAAAAGATCTAAAAATTCAATTTTTTACCTACAGGGGTCCCAATTTGACCTGTAGGGTCAAATTTGGTTAATAAATTGGTGACATATAAGGGTAACATGCCTGTTATTCTAAGGATTAATAGCCTTATCATTCCATTGGGATTAGGGATTAATATTAAGTCTAAGACAAACAAGAATACTTGACACTTGACAACAATATTTGACCAAGACAAGACAAGTAATTACCTCATCAACATAAAATAAAGGACATATACAAGCAAAGCAAACACACTAACAAACACACACATGTGCTCAAAGCACTTGGGAAAAATAGAAAGAAAAAAAATATGTACAAATAAAAACTACGAATACCTCCCTCCTAGATCAAAGGGAAAATTTTAAACCTTCCTTGATTCATGACATGAAATATTTAATGAGACATGTACCCTTTTGACCTTTAGCATTGATGCCTCCATATTCTTCATGGTGTTTGCCAACTTCATTGGCATGGTGTTCAATGAGAACCAAGTATATCCATATAGGTTGGCTGTGGAAATGACATCTTGTTTCATCCAAATAGTCTCAACCTTCTCATGTACTTCACCCTTGATGTGCAAGTCTGAAATTATGATAATCCTCTCAACTTTGCTCTCCTTCTTGACATAATGTGCTTGATGTTTGGAAGAACCAAGGTTTATTTCACCATGTTCCCACATTATTGAATGTGGTTTTACCTTAGATAAATATCTTGACTATATTTTAGGTACAACAAGATCTACCTTGACATCATTATCCATGTTTATAACTTTTTTTACACTAGCATCATCAAATGGATTCATGACAGTAGGTTCTTGACTAGTAGAATGACCTTCATATTTATGTTTGATTATAAACTCAAGATCATGTTTATTAGACTCATCAAATGTGAAATATTTTTGAGAAGAAAAATATTTACCTAACTTATCAAATTCCTTGTATATGGAATTAAACTTATGCCATAAATCTTCTTCCTTATGAATGTCATCTTCAAGAGCTATTTCCTCTACCTTGGTGTCATGAGACTCTCTTAGGACTACCACTTATTGAGGAGTGATTTGACCTTCATAATTGATATTAAACTCCACTTCATGCATGAGATGGTCATCCATAACTTCATGATTAAACATGGAGTCTTATTCAAATACCTCTCTCTTCAATTCTTAGCCACATCACTCATGGATACACATCCATTCAAAAATGGAGGCATTATAATTTTCTTCATGGACACACATCCCTTCAAATATGGGGGCATTAGATTGGGGATTGTCATTTTGTTCACCAAGGGGATTCCTTATGGTGATTTCTTCCTAATAGTCACTCATGGTATCTTCTTGATCATCCATGAATTGAGTTTGTTCTTCTTCACTTTCTTCTCTCAAGATAGGATCCTCTTCAATAAGGGGTGAGTTTGAAGGTTGATGAATAGGCTCACATGAAAGAGATGGAATGTGAGGTGTATTATAAGGTTGATGAGCTGGATATGGAGTGTGGGATGAAAGATAAGGATTATGAGTGGATTTGAGAAAGAGAAAAACACTAGTAAACTCATAGGGAACTAAATTCTTGGACTGATTAGAAGGACTATCATCTACATAATTAGGATCTACATCTTGACAATAATATCTCTATGTATAATCCATGGAAGCATCTAATTTATCAAGATAAGACTCATAGGATTTTTCTTGAGGCTAATAGGCATCATGATATGAATGATAGGACTCATATTAGGACTAATATAGAGGTGCTTCTTGATAGGTTTCTTGGTAACCTTCCTCATAGGTTTGTCCAACAACATGGTGTCCATATGGAGAGGGAAATGAAGGGATATAGGGCTTCATGGATCATAGGATTGATAGCCATTTTGATAGGATTGTTGAGGAGTAAAAGATGATTCATAGCAAGGCTGATAAGATGGTTCATGATAGGAATATTGGCCATAGTATTCATGTCAACCTCATATGTTAAAGGAAACACAAATTGATCAAAAATTTCAAACAGATATACCTAGGTTGCTTACAACCAAAAGTTATCATTCAAATTTGCCATTGGTTTTAGCTTGTTTGCTTCTAAAATATGATTAGAGGAAAGACACAAAAATAATCTTCCCACTCTCTTAGACCTTGGTCCCACTGGGCATGCCAAATATTATTTCCACTTGTATTTAAACCTTTTAAGGATATGTCTCATATCTCCTCATCCAAGTTGCACAATTGAAACACCTTTAGGTTATCAGTAGCCTAATAATGAGGTGAATCTCTAGATAGAGCTAGATCCCTTGATGTACCACTTACATATCACTAATACACCTATGATTTTGATGGAAATGAGAGAGATAAAACTAAAATTAAACTATCTTAAAGGAGGTGATACACCAAATAAATTGATGACTACTAGCCAACTGCATGTTACACATGAGAACAAGGGACTAACCAAACATACACTTCTCTAATTTGTATATTCTCACATCAACGTTTCATTATGAGGTTATGGTGAATGTTTAGGATATGAGTACTAGACAAGAGGTCTTATCATGACCCTATTGAATAGTATAACTCACTCAACCTAGACACTTCATAGAACACTTCACATGACCTGCAAGAAGAAACTTTCTAACTATAAATAAGTGAGAGAATGAGACAACATGCTAAGGAAACAAGATTCATCATTAATAAAGATCAATCATCTAGGTAAAACACACTATTAATAGTCATGGAATAGGTAAGAATTAGTATTCTTTATTGATCCATAGTATGCAATTGAGTATGGATTCACCATACTCAAGTGGAACATAGTTTACAAAGGCCAAAATGGCTAGTTCTTATAGAACTTGAGAGAGAGAGGAGAAGAGAGAAGTACAAAAATCACAAGGAAACTTGTCAAGATGATGAAATTAGTTATGCATGGGAAGAGGATGTGAAATAGACCATGTAAGGTCAAGAAACATAAGTGTAAATCTAAGGCATGAAACTCTTGAAATGTGGCAAGAAATTCCCTTTACTGGCTTAGAAAATTACCTTCATGATTTAGCTCTATTTTATCTTACAAAAAATGACTAGGGATAGGTTTTATTATTGTAATGAGAGGAAATTATTTTAGACATTCCTCTCCATGAAGTGGTTATAGTCCTGGTCATCTAAAATCATCTAGAAATGAGCTATCACTACTTATAGTTTTAAAACTCCTTTTTTAATCACCCTTCACACTTGGATTCAAAATTTTCTTAAATTTATCATAAAAATCCATGAAATGGAGTGTATGACACTTATAAATACCCTCCATATCCTTATAGTACTTAGTTAATCCTTAAAAATCCATCCACTTGAAGTTCTCACACTTCTCACCATCATGTTCATTATGCTAGTTTTTATTGGCTGAGATGAAGTAGCTAGTAGGAACAATTAAGAGTTTTTTCAAGGAATTAAATGGCCATGGGTAGTTATCTTAATTATATATCACACTCCCAAAGTTGATAACATCTCTTGAAACCTCCTAGAACCTACACAATGCACAAAATAGTCAAGAAAACCCTATTTTTTACTCCATATGTACAATTTTATATAACTAATCTTAATGGTAGGGAGATTTACTTATTTTTATACAAAACTCAATCCTTTTTTTGGGAAAACTATGCCATTTTGGTGCATTATATTCTTCATTTACTTCCTTAGGTTTAGACTAAGAATTTAAGAGGGTTTAGGCATGTTTTACCCACTTATCTATTATTCATAAGAATAATATGTTAGAACTATTAAAAAATTCCTCAAGAATTGTATTTATGACCTGTAATAAAACTTATAAACCTCATAGATCTCCATTCAAGGTCACAATGGAGATATGAGCATTCAAAGTTACCTTATTGAGTTCTTCCTTCCATTTCCTATAGGCTTAGACTATCTCTAAGCCAAAAGTGGATTTATCTATGGTTTATTTTCATGAAAAAATATTTGTCACATCTGATTTCATCCCATAAACATTATTTAATATGGTATAAAGCATACCTAGGGCTAGAAGTGTAAGTGACCTCCCATTCGGGCACTAAGCCAAATCCTTGCCCTTTAGGCTTGACTGTAACCTTGGAGATCTAGGGAAATTTGTTTAGATTATCCATTATGTGATTGATTACTCATGTTTTTATATATGTATTTCAACTCCCTAAAAATTCCTAAAATTTCTCTATAACTTTTGGTCTACTCTTCTTACCCATCTTCTCTAAAAATGCAAGTTTATGCATAAGGGGAGTACCCTATGTCTAAGACAAAATAGAGGGAACTTCCCCTATTATCTCAAACCACTTAGATATTGGATATTGTTATAAATTTTTTTAGGACCTCATACACCAAAATTTATCTTCTAGTCACATCATTTGACCCTTTAAAAGTGTTAAAATCGAAGATAGACCTGCTAGGCAAAAGACTGTGTGTAGTGTTTAGAGTATAAGTTATGTATGGAATTTAAAAATGTCCTATGTTCTACCTCCTTGGTATAAAAAGGTCTCATGAGGTTTAAATTTCACTTTAAAACCCATTTAAATAACTTTTTCACTTCAACCCCTATTAAAACCCCTCCATCATGCACCCTATTCAACTGGTCAATGTATTTAACTGTGTTTCTTGTTTTTAACCCAAAGATGGTTCTTGTATGTGCATGTTTTCTTAGTTGTAATTTGATATCAGTGCATAATGACCTTAATTTAATATTTTAATTCAATTATAAACTATTTATACCTATGTATTCATGTTTATACTAAGTCCAACTCAATAATCCTAACCTTCTTACTCTCTACTTGGTGAAAGTATTTGATCTAGGCCTTATTTTATGGATTTGGAATCCCATTTGAAGTTATCTACACAAAAATATAACTAAATTTTCTCCTTTTTTCCTTGGGTTAATTTCTTTCCTCAAGGATATCTATCCCACTCTTTCATGGTAACCCTATAATCAGCTTATAGGTAGTCATTTTGTAATGACAAGGAGCCCTGTAGGTGGTAATATGGGGTCATATCCTATGTCTAACTTATATGGATATCCCTTAAACATTATTAGGTTTATTTTAACCATTTTAAACCATCTACCATGAAAAAATTATTATACACTACCACCTTTGGAAGTAATGACACTTAATCATTCAAATTCTATAGATAACAGTGATGAAATTCACTATTCAAATGGAAACTTTGGGGTGCTCAACTACCATCCTCCATCATTCATCTGACCTAAAAAAAATTCACGGTCCCTATCCTATATATATATATATAATAATAGGTTTAGTCCTTAATAAGACTCAAATAATTTAGTATCCCTATTACCAAATATCAACAAAACATCAAGGAACTCTATTTTGCACTTTTGGGGCTTTGATACCTAAATTCCATAGTCATTACTTATGGAGGATTCCCACATCTATTTTCCAACCTAAATTTTATAGTATTTATAATATGAATTTTTTTTCACACTATGACCTCAAATAGTTATATTACCTTTTCCATCCTTATTCATATAGGCATTCTCAATCCTCTGCTAAGCCACCTGTAGGTGGGCAATGTCATACATATAAGGAGTGAGTGGTAATGTAGGTATTATGTGAGATGTATATGCTTATGATCAATTAAAAACCATTACCAAGGGTTAAAATTCAATTTTTACACTCTAATATATTTACAAAACTATCAAACTCCCTTCCAACATGATTAGTCTTCATGAGATCACCTGTACATGTAAGTGAATGGCAAGAAACTGAGTGTAGCAAGAATTTTTTTCCACCATGTTGATCATACACCATTTGATGAACTCAATTTTATCACCCATGTGATAGATATGTTTCCATCACCATAGGACTATTTTTAACTCTCTTATTAAAATATTCCATCCCTAACACAACTCAGTCAAATGACTGTATATGACAATCATGGAGTAAATTGATTATATGGTGACTTATGACTGCACCCTTGTGGACAATTTCTTAGATAATGATCCTATAAAAGTGAGGGGTTAAAATTACTTTGAAAAAATTGTAATTAACTTATTTCCACCCACTAGAATCACTACCAAAGCATGAAGATCTTGAAAATGGTGAAATACTACCTATAACATAGAATGGTGCATTCACTTGCAACTTAAGATGATTTACATATCCAAACACTTTGCAAAACTAAACTAATCATGGGGAAATTTTGAGGAGGTATTCAACATCATATGAAAACAACATCAGTAAGTGAATTGTATGAACCTATACAAACTAAAGAAAAACCTATAGGGTGCATAGATTCACAAGAAAAATAGATAGTCTAACTTCGTAGGAATGTTCATAAAGCATAGACCACCATTCATATACAACCAAACATAAAATGGAAGCTAAATGAGTGTAGAAGACACACCTAGGATCACTTTTCCTAAAACCTCTCTTGATGATCATACCAAGTACAAACCTAAAGACTATTTTTGATTACCAATCCTAGTGGAAGGGGAGAGAAGTGATGTTATTAATTTATTGAAGTTTATTATCAAATTTATCATTTAAATAAGTCTATGGAAGACCAATAGACACTCCTAGAATGTCACCAACTATAGGAGTCTGTACAATTTTGTATACCTCATTAAATGTTCATTTTTTCAAGAAAACTACCATTTTTTTGAATAACCTACCATTTCTTAGTTAGTAATAGTTACTAAAGACTTCTTAGGACACATGGTATGTGACATAATCTGTTGAAACCTTTTCATTTCCCTAGGAGGTTGTACAAGTCATTTAATGCTCTATGAATGACCCTCAAAATGCCTCAAAAAGACATTGATTAAAATGACTAATGACCAAGGCTAATATGACATTAAATTATATAAAATGACCTATAATACACCTTATGACCAAAAGGGTCCCAATTTGACCTGCAGGGTCAAATTTGGTTAACAGTTACTATTTTCATATGGTTAAAATTGTTTTATTGTTTGGTTATTAGTTTTTTTATATAGTCTCTTATTTACAGTTGTGTCAAGTTATTATGTGTCATTATAATATTAGTTTTATATTCAAGAATATAAAAAATTTTAGTCATTAGTTTATTCAAAGTTGTATCATTTTATAGAGTTCTTTTTTCATCAAAACATGTGTCACTTTATATGCCAAAAAATATTAGATAAAGTTTAAGAGATTCATTATTGTCAAATAATTATTTAAAAAATTGCCTTATGGATGCATTTTTGGGAGTCCTTGACGTCCTAAGTCAATTGTCAAAAGTGTTAATCTATGGATGGGACTCTATTCCCTTTAAAATGACATACAAAGAAAGATTTTTAATAATTTATCATCTAAGTGAGCAGCTTTACCTATTGGAAGCTAGAGGAAAAAGGAGGATGGAGGACAATTGTACCTCTCATTAGCCAGTAATGATGGGGTACCATTTTGTAGTAGTGTCACTTTTATTTCTATTTGTAGCTTATTTTCTACAGTGTGAAATAAGAACATAAGTGCATCCTTGGTCATGTAATTTCCAAATATAATCCCTTAAAAGTAAGATAGTACAATAGATCCAGACCATTAGTACTAAAGAAGGAAATGTTCTTGATAAAATTAACTGGTAGGTGTGTTCCCACTACTTTTTTTGGTGTAGTTGATGTTCTCAAATTTGGTTAATATAGTTCTCTTTTCATGGTTGGTATGTGATTGATACATGTTCCCACCTTGGAGGAGGTTCCCATGATTGGTTTATAGTGTTCCCATTTCTTGGTTGATTAGTTCCCACAATCAAAGTGCAAGGAAGCATCACAGATTAAGGTTAAGACATGTGTATGCTAGTTGTTAGCTACCCAAGTTGCACCCTTATTGAGGAAGACTATTTAAACCCTCCCCAAACTTATACTAACATCAGATTGAACTATAGGTTATGGGTTACCTATTTTATAGGATAAACCTCTAGTTATTATGGAGTTATCTCCCTTGATTTGTCACTTGAATTCTCTCTTTCTATTACCAAACTCTATTGGGATGAAAAGGGAAAAGAGATGAAAACTTTTGAAAGAACTTACACTAAAGTGGTGATGAACTAATGATTGAGTATCCTCTCTTGGTTTATTCCTCAAACACACTAATGAACATGATGAAGACTAAAATTGATCAGACCTCTTAATGAAGTTCTAAGCATGAATGTTTCATTTGAAGGTTAAATAAGAGTTCTGAAACTTGAAGGATAAAAACCTAGATTTACAAAAGACATTATTAGCTCATGACACTTTAAAAACACCTCTACCTATACACACTTCATAAAAATTGCATAAGATAATGACATAAATTTAGGTTCATGAAAGGACCTATAGATGAAAAAATCATACATTCTATAAATCAACTCCCACAAGGCACACTAACATTCAACCAATAAATATGTAACTATTTTTATTTTGATTTAAAGAGGCAAGGTGCAATTTTGGTAGATTTTTGCTATACCCAATCGAGGGATGATAAAACAATATATAAATGCCCACTTAAATAGAAATTTTTAGAGTGAGGGGATAAGATTCTAGGCATAAGAAAGGCCATGAATGAGGCTAAGGTGGCACATGGTAGCTACAATAGTCCTAATCACTCCTCCCATGCATTGATGTCTTTCATTAAATCCCTTTTAGCATTGAGATAAGGTGTGAAGGCTATAAATCCTTTGATTGATTCCATGAAAGTTTTGAACACACTCAAAATGGCTCATTACTCCCTTTAATGGAATTTAATAGGCATACACGGGGTGTTATTAAGCCTCCAGGATGCATTGAGAATTCTCTCCTTCAATATGAATGTTAACCTAAAAATGAAACTATCTCCACCCTTTCATAATGGACTCTAATTTTTTGTATGATCACCTAAATGGGAAGTTAAAAAGTGAAATTGTGGGTCATTAACCTCCTCATGTGATTATATACCCACTAGACCCTTTTATTTGGAAGTTAAGTAGGCCTATTCTACTAGCTCCTCATATTTTTGCTCATTCACTACCAAAATGACTAAGACACCTAAACTAGGTGCTAAAATTAGTTGAGAAGACTTATATTATTTTTATATCAACCCCTTTCATTGACACTTATACTTATCAAGTATCCTTCACCTGTAAACACATTTACCTTTCTTGACTAGGACATTAGACAAATCTTAAAAAATGGCTATTTAGAAAGAGTTAGAAGAGATGTCTAAAGGAATATTCATCAATAATTACAATATTTTAGGAGTATAACAAGTCTTGAACTTGAATTTCCCATAGTTTAGAACTCTTGGCTAGGACTTATACCCTATGTTACACTAAAAACCTTGAAATTTTTTACTTTTTAAAGGTGTCCATACAACCTCTATACAATCAAGTACCAAGGTCATTAGCTCTACTAAGTTGGAAACACATTCCAAGTGTTGGTTGTAATTTAATGAGTGTTCAAATGCATTTCTCACTAAATCTCCCTAGTCCAGTCCCTATTAGGGTTTAACAGTGCTTAGGAGTCTTAGTGATGGTTCATAGAGATTAGGGCCTAAATATCTAAACTAATTACACAAAATGAATGACAAAAAATCTCCCTTAAAGTTATTTTCTCTCCATGAAAATAAAATGTATAGTTTTGGGCATTTAAAGATGATCCTTCAGTGAGAAACATGCTTTTTGAGTAGGTTTTAGGTGTTTGCAGGATAGAATGACTAAGTGTAGGAATCTCCTAGAACTAAAAGTGGCCAAGGGGTTTTTAAACATCATGATAATACCTTAAAAAAAGATATGAAGCATCCTTTCTTCCCAAACTACTCTTTTCTCCACCTTTTTATGACATAGTCCTAGTGGAGGTGATAGACTAGTCTATCTACATACCTAAATATTAAACTTTAGCCTAAATTCTAAGGTTTTGAGGCACTTACACCTTGTTACCAACTTGAATATTACCTCAAAAATCATATGGAGTATAAAAATTGGCTTTATCAAGCCTTTTAAACCTTGATGAGTGCATACAACCATTAATTTTAACACCTATGCTTATCTACTTTTATAACCAATCATGGAGGTCTCTAAAAGTGGCTATTAGATGGCTTATTTAGGGACTTCAAGATCCATTCTTTCATCTTATCCTCATTATGTACACAAATACTTTTCATCTCCTTGATTTTAGGCTCAAAATAGTCTTCCTAGGCCTATTATGTATTTTTCCCCTTACACATGCAAACCAATGAGTTATCAAAATGCTTAGGATACTTATCATTTTAGGGTCAAACCACTTGATTTGGATGGGTTTTGGATCAAGAATTCTTAATCAGGTCATTCCTAGGGTTTAGGTAGGGTTTGAGATGTCCACCATATTAATGATAGTTCATAGAGTATAGATGTTAAAAATATAACCAATGGCCATGAACCTATAGTGTATTAGCCTACTCTTCCTTCATGAATATCTTGGGATCCTATGAAAAGGGTGTGTTGAGATAAGAGCATTAGAAGGCAGAATCCATGTTATTTGATAAATAATTCTGGCATGTTATTTTATTAAGGATCATTCATAAAGGTTATTACCTAATTCTAACCAATATTTCATGGATCCTTAGTCAATATAGAGACTTAAACTTCCCTAAGAGTCTAGCCTGAGCATCTCTATGGTGAAGCATGTGAACACTTGAAGTTGCCTATCGAGTTGACTATGTATATGGTTAAATGGCTCAAGTAGGGGTTTTAAGATACTTTGGCCTTTTCATTGTTTCTCTCCCCTTTTAATCTTCTTATCAAGGCTTTAAACACACTTACACATCCTTCATTGGTCATCAAACTTGTTGTAAGATATTAGAGATGCCTTAAGACGGCAATAGGGTTTATGAACAAACTTGAAGTCTATCTTCATTGGTATTCATTAAAGGCCATTTGATTGTAAATCTAAATTATAATCCCTTTATATGGAGTACGAGGACCTTATATATCATTTAAAACTTATTCAAAACCATAATTTGACCCCAGTATGCCTGAAAACCCTTTAAATCATGATTTTACTCATCTATCCCCTAAAACTAACTATCACAGACAAGGTTAGGTATGGGATAAAAATTTGGATATATCTACTATTTTTCTAACCTATATGGAAACATGGATACCTTTAATTACTCTAAAGGAACATTTTTACTAATTTTTAGGGTCTGGTTGTGCCTACAAAGGCCTCAAATAGTCATTTTGCTCAAACTAGTTGTAGGCTACCTACTGACTACATGGTTAGGCATGAAATTTATAAATATGGTTCTTATACTTTATTTATTGATATTTCAATGATGATAAGTATTAATAACAGGTGTTTTATGGTTAGACATACCTTAAAATATTTACTACCAGCATCTCTTTCGTTATATATCATTCCACTTATCAGTCTTAGGACTTGTGCCTATACAGGCTTGTGTGTCCTCAAATATGATGTATGATGTTATTTATCTTTCAGATGGAGTGATCACCAATATTTACCTTCCTATTTAGTTTTAATCTTGAACTATATTATATTAACACTACCTCTTAGCTTAGGCAATATGGAGATATAAATATACACCAATAATGTCATATGCATTTACCTACCTATATTGAATATCTATAGGAGTTTGAGTATTAGGATTGTATGAGAGGAAGGTGGTCTTTTGTCACTTAAAAATCATATAACACATTCACATATTCATTTAAATCTTTATGCTTCACACCCTTTTATGTGCATACCACTCTTTATACCCATGAGGGTCCACACAGTGTTGTTTAAAACTCTTATACTATAGTCTTAAAATGGTTTATTATAGGTGGTTATTTTCCTCCTTAATTAGGTGTATGGCCATATATGGAACTATCCTCCATGATCTCATTATCCTTATGGGTTCCAAGGGATATTTGGATCTGATCACATGATCTATTCTTAGAATGAATGGTAGATGGATAGAGGAAGGTAATTTTGGGGTGATATGTAGTGTGATACATGAAAAACAAGGTTAAAACATAGTAAAAATGGTAGTGGGAAATAACATGAAATGGTAAGGTGCAAAAAATGACATGGACTGAAGAATAAGAACCATTCTAAAGAAACCAATAGACACCTTAAAGACCCTAACACATATACTCATGTAAACACAATATTTTGGAGGCATAAAAATGACACACAGTCAAAAAATAGAACCTAGGAATCTCTAAAGAACCTTAATATTGACAAAAAACCTTAATCTTTGCTAAAACTAACTATGTGGTTTTAGAGGCAAGGAAGGTGGTTTTTCATCCTACTAATATTTCCATTGAGGTTGAGATATGTATTTAAAAGAGTATGATGATGATATATTTTGATTCTAACACCTCCTTACATAATCTTAGCTACATTTGAAGGCTCTAAGGGTAATTTTGAACAACACACAATGCTAATAGATAATTAACCTCATATATGTATGAACCCTGTGCTTTTAATATCTTTTGAGATGAACAAAGGCTATTATGAAGACCAAATTTGATCAAGAGGCATGGGGAAGCTTGAATCACTTGACTAATCCTTAACATTAACAACTCCTAATGGAAGCATTCAACACTCTGTTCATTACCCAGATCTACCTATAGGTTACAAACTGTGCCAATTTTCAAGGTTTTTTGGTTCCAAAATGTCACACATGTGAGACAAACACTAAAAATTCCATGAGAATCTCCTTTAAGACCTGAGGAATAGTATCATTTTTATATCTCTAAATGAACCATAGGGTTCCTTAGTGTTCAAAGAACACTTCTCATTTTAGTATTTTGGTAATTCAAAGCATGAGTAGTAGGTTGTGGTAACTTGATGTCCTTATGGTGAAATAGCAGAAAAAATATGTATTATAATCCCATAAATTTATAATGAGTGATGGTTGGGAGCCATAATGGTCCATTCTTTGTGAATTATAGATAATCTATGTTAATACTTAGTGAATTGTGATCCAAATTTAATCTACAGACTAATCTAAGTGGATATTTATAATGAAGCTAAAATGAAAGTCATTTGGTGTTAAAAAAATGCAAAGAGAAGGGTAATGTAGAAATTAAACAAGTGATTACCAATTTTAGTATTAAATATCATGACAAAGCATCAATTACAATTGAGTATGCATTAAAACCAATATACAATTTAAAATAGCCTTATCTCAAATTACACTATATATTAGGTAGACTTCAAAGGATAATGCAAAGTTTCATAAGTAAGAACCAAGTCTAATTTAAGGATTTACTACTATAATCAAATAACATTTGCACATTTCAATACAGAGAAAAAGGAAATGAATTAAAACCTAAGATCTTCTAACTAATCTAGCATATGCATAAATTAGAAACCCTGTGATTAAAAAATATGACTCAGAATTCAAAGAAACCATTCAAATTTAAGACATCAACTACAAGCTGAGAAAAAAATTATATTATCAATTGGCATATCAAATATGGAAAATCTTTTCATAACTCCTTGATTATATTAATTGCTTTGAGTATACAAAATTTGCTCAAAATTCTCCCCTTTTACAAATGGTAATACATGACTTTATAGATATATTAGGTAGTATACTAGTTAGTTCACAATATATAGATTTACAAAAGACAAGGACAACTATCCTTCCTAAGATGGTTCTAGAATACACTTGATTTCTACAATTAAATTGACCTAGGGTAATATGCTAATAGAATAGAATATGTCTTTACAATGGAATATTCTATTTCAAAAAATTTATAAAATTATACAAAATAGAATATTGTCTAATTTGTTGGTGGGGTCTCTTCTTGTTGTTGTTGGAGGATTCTCATGGCCTTAGTATGTTGCTCATCAACTAGCTCTAGATCCACAACAGGCTTTAGGATGCGCTCCTCCTCTTGATCTACAAATTCCTTGAGTTCTCTATCATTTTTGGTCATGGATTATTTAATGTTCCTAGCTTCATTTGTCCTCTTTCAAACATTAAATATCATGTCTAGGATCTTATTATTATTAGCCACAGATTTGCCTTGACTCTTTCCTTTGATTTTTTGAGTTACCAAAGTAGCTCTATGTTTGAATTATTCATCAGTTATGATTTCAAGGGTAGTGGGTTACGCATGGTCTATAATCATATTTCTAAGAATCTGTTCAATATTTTCAATTATCTCCTTATCATCCTCAAGGAGCCTTTCTACATCATTGTGCCATGCACTCAAACTTTGAACCTTGTCAACCATAATTCCTAGAATTGTGCTCAAGTGTCCTAAATTAATGGTTTTAAATATTAAGATCTATTTCCTTGCTTAGATGTTAAGAAGATCAGCTATTTTTTTCTTCTGAAGCTTGCCTTTGGGTAACCATACCTTTGACTCACTATGTCATGATAATTCACTCTGTTGTAGCTTCATTATTTTGAGTGCTTCAAATATGTCATAAAATGACTCATCAAGCATTTTATTCATTGACTTAGGTACTGATAGAATTGCATGTCTCCAAGTTTTATTTTTCCCTTTCTAAATTATAAATTCTCTATTTCATTCCTTTAACCCCTACTTTTGCTTGATTTGATTAGGTGTTAATCAAGCTCTCAACATCTTCTTCATGAATGACAACTTCCTTTAGGTATTGTCCTCCAACTTGGATTAATTATATGAAGGGATCCACATTTTGAAAGGTGAATTCCTCTACTCCCACCATGACTATCTTGGTGGTAACCCTCTCCAATCCAACTATCTTTGGATAAAATTTCATGATTGTGGATGACTTTGTAAATTTTAGAGGTTGTAAGACCTCTACACCTATGCTACTTGATGTTTTGAGAGCATCCATCTTCTTGATTTATGGTCCTTGGGTGACTATAATTATCCTCTATCCTTACTCTTTTACCATGTCCCTAATCCATGGTTTCATTTCATTATTAAAATACATTTGTCATGACACATGAATGGAAAAGAGTAGGGATCTTTTGTAAGTTATCATTAATGAACTAGTTAGGGATGACTAGTCCGTGAATTAAGAATTCATAATTAAAGAGAATGACTTCACTAGTGTGGTGAGTGAAGGTCAACCTTTGTCTTTTGGGACCAATGCCATTTTTGATTTTCTCTTCTCCCTAGGAGCCAATGGGACCATACCAAGAGCAAGCTCTTTCTCTTTATCTTTTTTAGACTCTCTCATTTAGACTTGAGCTTCTTCAAATTGTTATTCCTCCCTATCAGTATCGTATACTTTTACAAGTTCCTTGAGGGCACACTCAAGTGTCTCTTTTAGCCTCTATGGCTATCATATCTAAATACTCAATTAGGGAAGGTGGATTTTGTGGGAGTGTTGAAGATGAGGGCCCCTCCCCAGGTCTCTCTTTCAGTTTCACTTCTACTTTCTTCTTTCCATGGCCTTATTCATCATGGCCTTGCATAATTTTCCCCTCAGGCTATGGTTGTGGTTGCTTTACTTAGTTCTGCTCCTGGGATGTCCCAAATGGTCCAAGTAGAAATTTATACTACAAATGATTAATTTTCCATGCTTTTCCTAATGGCTTATCATCCTTGGTCAACCTATGTTCAAGTTTGATGTTTTGCCCTTGGATCTTGGCTAACGCCTCTTCATAATTATTGGCCCTAATGTAGATGGTGTTATGAACATTGAGTTTATGTATGTACTTAGGCTTAGGGATATTTTTATCCTTTGAATGGCTAGCCACTATGATCTTAGGATCCCACATCTTGAGTTCATCAAGCTGAAACCCAAATGAATCCCTATGCTTGGCCATGGTGTCAACTTGTTTCTAATCCTGAAGTATATTTATTCTAATGGTCAGAGGGAATGGGTGGATAAGACCTTTATTCTTTTCTTTTTAGGTCCCATCAATTTCATGGATGAGTTCGGAGGTAATTTCTTGTTCTAAAGGCTTACTTGGAATATATACTAGCAATCTATAAGGTTGGGACATGATCCCTTCAATTATAATGATTGTGTAGTTAGTTTAGTACCAAATGTCACCCATCATTTCAAAATAATTCTTATTTAGTGGGTAGACTCTAGGCATGAGAACACCTATGATAGCTTCAAATATGGTTGGGTAGACATAGTCACAAATAAATTGCATTTGGTTCCTATACTTAAACATATGTAACTTTAAGTAATGGTGGGAAATGATATTTTTTCCCTTAAGGGACCAATTTATGATACTAGGGAAGTTGATTGAGGTAATAAGGGTTTCTAGTAGGTATGACATCATGTAAAATTGCTTAGATGTATTACTTTTAATGGTAGTGAATTATTTGGCCAAGAAGACACTGATCAAATCTCTAATTGGAGGGTCAACTTTTGTTCCACAATGAAATGTACATAGGGAACCTACATTTTATTCACATAGGTGGTTGAGAGGGATCCAAAGACTCAATTTAATAGGGTCATTATATCTTTTATGCCTTCTTTATAATGAATTATTAGGATTTTGTGCTCAAAGTCTTAAAAGATATGGGGTCCTTGGTTTAGCTAGGGCCTAAGGACAAAGTCTAAGTCATGATTGCTAGTCCATTCCTTAATTTTAGATAGGTCACATGGGGGAGAGGAAGATTATAATATTTCTCAAAAGTTACAAGAGAAATATAGGCTATATTTTTATAATTTCCCTCCCTGATGATCCATTTATTATCTATTCTACAATCAATAAATATGGGGGTAAGGATGTCTATACAATGTAGTACCTCAAATTTTGAAACAACATGGTGAACTGTAGCCATATGGGTAGTGACCAAGTCATAATTCCTTTTACTCACCATAAAAATCCTCTATTCCTCCTTTATAATGGGCTTTAATTACTCCACCATGAAGAAGAGTTTGAACCAATTCTTAATAACTAGGACATTCAGGGCTATAAGGTATAATTTGATATCCTTGAGGATCCAAACCTGATTTTCTTTCGACAAGTAGAGCTTAGTCTCCTCTTTCAATTATCATCTAAGAGTTGCCATGGTCCCTATTTCTTTAAAATTTTCACATTAATTTGCAAATGGGTCTCTGCAAAAGCTCTTTTTGAACTTAAAACATAGTCAAGCTCTCCTTGGATCAAATTATGACCAAATGAATTTAATTGGGTCACTTTTATGTAGGGTTTAGGGTTTTAGAGCTTTAATGGTAAGATATATTAGACTCTAGCTTATACAAGCCTTAGATTTGATTTGGACCTTTGCCTTTATACCTCTGCATTTTTGAGCCATAAGATCTTGTATTTTTCATTTTCTACTTGCATGGATCCTATATGGCATTGGTCTGGACCTTTCACAACATTTTTAATAAATTCCTTTTGAACACTAGCTATTGGTATTTAAAATACCTCCTATTTTGCACCATCAGATCAAAATATTAGATTATCATAAATCATTTATTATAATTTGGACCCTCACCTATAATTGAATCCTTTTAATTCAAGCCTCATGGTTATGATACTTGTCATATTTATGTGCCTTCCCCATGCTTTGTATCTTATGTCAGTCCTTTGTTGAATGAGCATTGGCCATGCAACAAGATTTCAAGCCTTTGAAAAGTCATGAGTGCCTTCACACCATTAGATCATTCTCTAGTGACAAAGGATGAACCATCAGATCATCTTATCAGCTTCATTTGAAATGCACTTTCACCATGCATTAAGATTGTAGGCTCTCATGATTCTATTGAAAATTCCACAAGATATTCACATGATTGGATCAACCTTTAGTGACAAAGTGTGAACCATTAATCTATAGAGATGTCCAAAATTTAAGTTAGTACTTTATTAAAATGGGACATAGGCTTAAATTCCTTAGGCTAAGGTTTATTACATGTTTATTAAGCATGAAGAAAACCTTAGGCTAAGGGATTTATGTCTAAGTTTTCTAAATTATATAAAGGGGACCATGGATAAATGTTCCAAGCTAATGTTTATGTTGTGTTTAAATAAACAAAATGTATGAATTAGTCTAAAATATTTATGCCAAGGCTTTTAAAATATGCTCAAAAGGATCAACATGACATAATTTTCTAAAGACAAATAGGATTTTATTGAATTGACAAAACACATTAAAACCTTTAACTAGAAATAACTTGGTCTAAGTCCTTCATAACAAAGGCCTCTTTTTTAAAAATAATACTGAGTATAAGTCTATAGTTTAAATTCCATGATGTTTTGAATAAAATTTCATGGGGATCTTACAATATAGACTTAGACTAGGTTTATTTTACATATAATTAGACCATCATACCATTTACATTTTTTTTACATTGAGGATTTCTAGTGTTTGAGCACTTTTGAACACTTCCCTTAGCTTGTAAAGAAATTATCAAGCCTTATAGAAATATTTTTGAGTGTGTTTTAATCCTAAAAATAATAATTCATTATCTTAAATTTCATGGTCTCACAGATGTCAAATATGTCCTCGTGGATGTCAAATGACAGTCACGTGATCATCAATTTTAAGCTAGTGAAGATTTAAATTTGATGGACTTAAAGTTGACAATCATGTGGATGTCAAATATATCTTTGTGGACATCAAATAATGGTCACGTGAATGTCAATTTTAAGCTCATTAAATTATTATGACACAATGTGAGGATTCTACTTGGCACCTCCATGGGGCTTCTCATGATTTTGGACTTAATTAATTCTTTTAGATCAAAATCTATGATGAAGCGATAGTCATAAGATCATGATTCAAAAGCATGCTCATGATTGGTTTCTTTATTAGGTGGGACCCATTTGTCTTTGATCATAGAATGTAAGGGTTTCATATGCCAATCATTCAATTTTTCCATAGTCCCTTAACTTTTCAACTGCACCTCACATCATTCAATCAAAGGGTGGCAAGGAAGCACAAACCATTAGATCATCCTAGATGCATGATGTTTAAATAGAAGCTCAAGCTTTCTTCACACCATTGGATCAAATGTTGTGATAAAGAAAACCTTGTTGGATCTTATGAGATGTGAGGAAGTTAAGCTAGGACCATAGTGGAGAAAAGACTCAAGTTAAGGTGTTAATCCTTAGGTCCTGATTATATTCATAAATACATTAGGGCTTTTATAATTAAAACCTTAGGCTAAGGTATAAACAAGGGACCATGATAGCATAAAATTAGACCCAAGGAATTGGAATTTAAGCTAAGATGTCAAGACTAAGGTCCCATTTGTATTAATAAATACAATGGGGCCTTAGGTTTAAAATCATAGGTTAAGTTAGGAAATATTAAAAAGAACCTATAGAATGAACATTAGTCTTAGCTAGAAACTTATAAAGGGAAAATAATAAAGGGGACCAAGCATTATATACTAAGCTCTAGTCATGTTGAAAAGCATGACTATGCTTAAAACATAAACTTTATACTTAGGTCTAAAATGCATTTTAAAAAGGTTCCCACCAATCGGTTCCCAACAATATTAAAATTTGAAATGAGGGTTCTACCAAGGTCTTAAAACATGGATCTCTTAGGGATAAACACCATGGATCCTGAAACTAAAAGTCACAAAGACCATTTATTATCAATGTCGGTCTAAATTAAAGAAAAACAAAACTAAGTTAACCTAATTTTAACAAAGTGGATGATCTTAAAATTCTCAAAATGATCCTAACATGCCAAATTTCCATGTTCAAACTTTAGGGTTTCTCAAGGGTCCCTATTTTTAGAAATGGGGGTTTGTTGGTCCCAACAACTAACTCATGAGGGAAGCATAGTAATATGTTAGAACCTAGAGAATCTAATTTATATAAATAATTAGGTCATCCACTCCACTTGATTAATATCATTATCTAGATTATATTATTGTTGAAACAAATTTTGCACTTGTATACTTAAGGCCAAACACCAAAACATAGTCATACTATGTGTGTGTTTTGATTCCAATTACTATTTACCATGGGGTTCAAAAAATAACTTCTAGGTTTCTTATCTTTGATAAATAACACTTGACTTATATCATTTTAAGATGTTAATTAAGAAATATGCTTTTAGCTTAGGGAAGGCTTGGAAATTTCTCTAGTACCAACCAAGGGTCCATAGCCCAGACAGATATGTCTTTGGCTACACTTTAGGCCTTACTCCACTACTAGTCAGGCATCCATAGCCCTAGTGGAGATTACCATAATCAGCTATGCTTATAAATATTTTGATTTTAAATTGAATTCGTCTTTATTTTATATTTTTTTAAATTTTTATGCTTTTAACAAGTTTAGGAACTAAAATAGTCAAGTTTTAGGATTCAGCCAATTGTCTAATCTTCAGAGAATCACTTATGGTTGTAACCATTATCGTAGGCAAGGATGTTGATTAAGTGCTCATATGGGTATATCATGATTATTTGAGTCCTTACCTAGTAAGTGTAAGTCTTATTAAAACAATTTTGGGGTTAAGACAATGGTTAAGTTCTTATGAAATGATTAACTTATTCTATTGGTCTTTAATATTTTTGGAAATTACAACATTATGCTTACATTTTAGGACCATGGTCATTATCTACATGGGGTACACCTTTATTTCTAAATTTTGGGAATTATTAATCAAATTTCATAACCTTAAGCTTAGGATTATACAAAAGGACTTATTAGAATCAAGGAATAAAGCAACAAGAAAGAAACATACAACAAAAAGTAGGAAATAAAGAAAGCAAAGGAAAGAGAATAAATGTGTACATGCTTATATATAAAAAAAGGGACAAAAAAGAAAGAACTAAAAGGAATCTATCTATTCTACCTACTCTAAATCTAACCATCTTATATTTTACTCCATAAAGACCTCAGGAGGAGCAGTAGAGAAGTAGTACTTGAGATACTACCCATTGGTGCATAGTGTGAACTCTATTCCTTGTAGATATTTGAGATTGAAGGTGTTATTTCCTAATGTCTCTACAATCTAGTATGGTCTAATCCATAATGGTGTGAATTTTCCATGTTTACCCTTAGGATCAAAAGCTTTATCCTAAAGGAGAACTAGGTCTCCTTATCTATACACCTTAATCTTTGACCTTTTATCAAACCACCTCTTGACTATGGTTTGGTGTCTGCTAAAGTCAGCAAAGGATTTTCCCTTGTAAATTCCATCTAAATTATGTCCAAAAGTCTTGATTTGGAAATTTCTTAGCTCTCTTCCATATATTTTGACATAAATATATACGTGGATAACTTAAGAGTGATAAAAAATATGGGTTCTTTCCCATACACCAATAGAAATGGTGAAGCTCTTAAGGCTTCCTTGATTGTTATCATATCAGCCCATAGTTCAAACTTATGGAGCTTGTGCCAAGTCATGGGCTTGTATAGAGTAGATTTTTTGATTACCTTCATTAGGTTCTTATTTGTAGATTTAGAGACTCCATTCCCTTGGGCATAATAGTTGGATGCAAACTTGAGATTGATGCCATTATGATAAGCCCATTCAGTTATCTCTATAGATATGAAAGCAAATCCATTATCACACACTAGAGAGACTAGAGTTCCAAACCTAGTATAGATGTTCTCTTCCAAGAAGTTGATCACCTCTGTAGTCTTACATTGTTTAGTGGTTGTAGCTTAAGTCCACCTTGTACAATAGTCTAAGGTAGTCAAGATATATTTGTGACCTTTATATGAGTTAGGGTTGATCAACCCAATAAAGTCTAACCCCCAATTAGCAAAGGGTTTTTCAATCATGAATAGTTATAGAGGTATGGCTACCTTAGGCTCCTTATTGCCAAAAGTCTTACATGAGTGACATTATCTTACATGTTTATGAGCATCCTTAAAAATACTTGGACAATAATAATTAGTTCTAAGAATTTTATGGGATGTCATTCTCCCATATGGATGTTCACTACCCAGCTTTTCATGAAAGTTGCTCATGATTTGGGTGGCTTTCTCTTATGAGACACATCTTAGGTAAACCCGTTCATAAAAAATTCTACACAAGACCCCATCCTTGATCAAGAAATGGGATACCTTCAACCTTAGGGCCCTCTTTTGATCCCTATTTAATCCTATAAGACAAGTACCATTAATTATTAAATGTATGATTGAATCATACCACTCACTAGCTTGAAAGTTATGTTGATCCACTTGCATAATACTTAGATTAGGGTTAGTATTAGAAATCATTTGGATTAGACCTTATCACGTTACCATTTTTGTTGTTTTCATTTCCAAGTCATACTCTTGCATAAATGACATCTACTTACCTCTACATTTTCCTAGCTCATTCTAGCTTAATGTGAGTTTGATGGTAGGGTTAGGTAATATAACATGTACCTTATTTATAAGGATATAATGCCTAAATTTCGTAACTATCTTAACCAATGCATATGCCTACTTATCAATCAATGAATAATTTAACTTATCATTCTTAAAATTAGTGCTCATAAAAGCTATTGGGTGATCACACCCTTCAATATTTTGAGTTAATACAATAGTCATAGTGTAATTAGATACAAATGAATAGAAGTAGAAGTCCCTTGAGAAGTAAATATTTATAAGTAATGGAGCCTAGATAATGGAATCCTTGATATCATTGAATTCCTTTCTAGATTCTTCATTCCATGTGACCTTGTTATCCTTCTTTAGCATGTCATTCAGTGGCTTGAAAATCTATACAAAGCTAGAAATAAACTTTCTTACAAAATTTATTTTATAAAAGAATGAATTTAGATATTTCTTACTATTTAGAGGTTTTATTCTAGATATGGCCTCCACTCTTTTAGGATCTATAGAGTTCCTATCTTTAGTTATAACATGACCCAATAATTTTACTTTTGTGACATAAAAGACACTCTTCTTATAGTTTAAGGAGATGCCATACCTTTTGTATCTCTCAAAGCATTATTGTAAGTGCATGAAGCGATATTACATATTCTTTGAAAAGACTATTAGATCATCTATATATATAATAATACACTTACCTATTATGCCCTGGAAGGCATGGGTAATAGCTCTTTGAAAAGTAGTTCCTACATTGATTAGCCCAAATGGCATCCTCTTGTAAGTGAAGGTCCCCCACTTGGTGGTGAAAGTTGTCTTGATCTTTTCCTCTCTATCAACCAACACTTGGTTGTAACTTGAAAAGCCATCAAGAAAAGACAACATAGATAAACTTGAAATAACTTATATCACTTGGTCTAAAGAAGGAAGGGGATAGTTGTCCTTTTCTAATGCTTTATTTAAGTTCATAAAATCAATACAAAGTCTAATCTCACCATTATTCTTCCTTACTAGCACCAAGGTAGCCACACAGGTAGAATGCTTAATGGGGAAGACTATCTTAGCATTTAGTAATAATTTAACCTCCTTAAAGATCATGGATTCTAGGATAGGGTTTATAGGCCTTTGCTTTTGCCTGAATGGTTTGTAACTTTCTTTAAGGGGTATAGTATGGGTAATGACTCTTAGATCAAATATCTTTAAGTCATCATAGGACCATGTTATGACATCACTATATTGGGTAAGGAGCTCTTTAGCCTTCTTATTCTCAATGTTTGTGCAGGCTTTTCCAACATTTACTAGTTGGGGCTGATCTTAGAGGACAAGATCAACATCATTATAATCCTTCCCACTTACCTTGTGAAACTTGTAAACCTCAGCTAGTTTGTCTTGATCAAATAGTCTTTCTAGAGTAATCATCCCATTGGGGATCTTGTTGTCATTCAATTGAATGACTTTACCATTAAACTTGTCCTTGTCAGATACATTTTCATTAGTCTCATCAATAATAAGATTATCAAATACTCCAAAATTGGTCATGAAATCCAATATCTTTTGATCATCATTGAAAACTTGAAAATGGTTACATTATCATGCACTGAAGGACAAAGGACCAACTCAATGCTAAAATTAGGGGAATCTTGGTTGGGCATGAGGTTGGTTGCAATAGATGACAACTCATCAATAGCTTAGTTTTCTCCTCTTTTAATGGAAATGATGCCAAAGGCATCAAAAGATTCAATCAAATCCCAAAATATAAACTTATATCTCTTAAGATATGATAATTCGCATTGGTATTTGCTCCTTAGTTGACCACTAGTTCTAAATCCCCATAAACTAGTGGTTCTTTGACCTTATTATTTATAGAAAATTACAAACCTAAGATAAAGGCTTCATATTCAACAAGATTTTTAGTGCAAGGGAATTGAAGTCTATAACAAGCATAATACTTTCTATCAGTAGGATCAGTTATGACAACACCAATGCCTAATCCCATTACACCTAGTACCATCAAAATGTAATTTCTATAATCGAAGAACAACATGAGTGTTCTTAGGATCACATACCTTATCAGCCTCTAAGGTGAAAACCCCTAAGTTTGAGTCATTTATGTTAACCCTCTCATTTACAACATTGTACTCAATTGTCACATGTTTAATCCTTGGTTCTCTCTCAACCTTGATTTGATTAGGAACTACTTTCCAAGGTAGCCATAAATGTGTGAGAAATCAATAGACATGTATCCATTAGAAGCCTTGGTTTATTACCTACTTAACAAGATTACATAAACATCAGGTATATCAACAACTTGAATATGAATGAATAATTGTACCCTAGGCTTAGAAGCTAGTTGCATGTGAACATTTAGAATTTCCCTACTTACCCTAACTCTGATTTTTCTAAGTTACAACTCTATTAGACTTAATAGGAGTTAGGCCCAGTTTTTTTCATATACCTATAGGAATAATTTTGGTATAAGCACCTAAGTATAACAATCAATTATTTAATTTGTTATCAAACATCTTGATAGTGAGTAGGAAAGGAGGATATTGAGCTTTGGCTTTGTGCATAGTCACATTGGTATGATCAGCCTTGGGTGGCTTGTTGGAATGTTTTGACATAGATTATAGTAGGAGGTCCCTTTGCTCTATAATATATGTAAGTTCATGAAAAGTGATATTATCCTTTATCTTTTTCATATCATCAACTATGATATATCTAGTTTTATTAGAATAACTAGGAATATCAACATTGGGTTTATAAGTACTCCTTTTAGGTGGATCTGGATTGTTGCTTGAATAAGTGTCTACAAAGTTCCAAAGTTGTTTGGAGGTATTGAGGTAGTCAAAGGCTGCCTCTACTCTTTATTACTAAAGGGATAGGTCTTCTTTAATAACTATTGAAAGGCTTAGATATACTCAGGGATATCATCAAGGTTATTTTCCTCTTAAAAGGGGAAATCAAAGGTGTCTACCATGAAGGATTGATTAGATAACTTGGATCCAAAAGCAGCTACACCACTTTCCTTGTTATGGATCAATTAAAATGGATCCAAATCCTCTTGGAAATCCTCAAAGGCATTATAAAATTCAATACAATAAATTTCACCATGTTTGGCTATGTAATGTACCCTATAATAATTAGTTAATGCAATATTAGTGAGGTTAATGTCCATGGTATTCTTTTCTAAATATGGCTCATTATTCTTATTGTTATGAAAACTATCATCCTAAAATGTATTAGCTGTCATATTATACCTTTGAAATGATAAGTTCCTACCTAAACTTTCAAAATAATTTCCAACTTTTTTTTTAGCTAAAGAAAATTAGTGCCCAACTTTTGGACCATTTTAAAGATAGATAATTCTCATTTTTAGGAGTTTCAAAATAATGTTCCTAGTTGTTGTTAGAAGATGGTACCAAAGGCCTTTGATAATTTGGATTGAAGCCATTAGTAGGATGATTTAAGAATCCTAAATTCTAATTGGGAGCTATATAACTTAATGGTAAATGATTTAATTTTGGAAGTTGGTTTAATGATAGGATATTTTGGTTGTTATTTGGGAATAATTTCATCACAAGAATTTATGGGTTGATGTTTGGCACAAAATATGGCATTTATCCTTAGGGATGCATCTAGTCATTGATGTTTATTACCTCAGAATAGGCTCTAACTAATTAAGTTATGGTTGGCATGGATCTCTTCCAAAATACATAGGTCATGGGATGTACTGCATCCTTGTAAATCTCTAGAGATAAAACATCATCAAGCTTATAGGGGTCTATGGTCTTGCTAAATATTTTTTGAAATCTAACATTTAAAGACCTAATAAGCTTATTTGCATCTCTTATAATGGTGGTTAATTGATGGTAAATAACACAATGACTAACAATCTTACAAAATTGATCTATAAATGCATTGTTGAAGTCATCCCAACTATTGATTTAATTTTTAGGTAATTTCAAGAACCATTCATAAGCACCATCCTTAAAGGTGAAGGGGAATTACTTTCAAGATACATCCTCATGCACAAAATTTATAAATCTTAAGGTAGATTTAAAATATTTTATATGTTCTTCAATAGTTACTATACCCGTTGGACTAAATGAAGGTAGATACTTCTCAGGGTTATGTGTGAGGTCATGTACCACACCTGGTACATTGATTGAAGATTATCCCAACTAGGCCATACTTGGATGAAGGTTGAAGGAAAAGGTACCTTGAAGAGGTGAATTTTAAAGGGATCTGGATCTCTTGCATCTACCTTTATCATGCCCGACCTTTTGGTGGACCTCAAGCTCGAACAAAGGATCCTTGGACTTTGAGTGTGATATTGTTCTAATTATGGGTAATTACAATTTTAAATTTGAAGATCCTACCTAAGATATGATTTATCAAGTTTAACTTTAGAAAGAAAAAGATTTAGACCTACACATTGAGCTTATTTTGCAAAGGTTATATGGAAAACTACAAAATATGTTGATCTTTAATTGAATTAGCTCAAAGATGCATCCAATTACGTAAATATGATCTATCTTTATAAGTCTAAGCTTAAAATAACTTATATATAATGTACTAACCTCAAATACTATGGATTTTTAAAGTTTAAGCTAAATTTTCTAAAAATAAGCATCAAATCTCAAAGAAATTCAATTTTTATCTAAGGAAGCACAAATATGTGTCAAAAAAAAAACAAAGGCCAATGATATTTATACTTTTAAGCAAGTAATTCACTAAAAAACACAATGATACATTGATCTTAGATCAAAACATGCTAAGATAAATAAAGATTCAAAAGAATACATGGCCCTCCTTCTAGCAACAGTGGGAAACCACCTTGTTGATGTCTCTAAATGTACCATAGGGTTCCTTAGTATTCAAAGAACACTCCTCACTTTATAATTCTAGGAATTCAAATCATGAGTATCAGGTTGTGGCAACTTGATGTCACCAATGGTGGAATAGTATCATAGATATGTATTGATGTCCCATAAACTTATAATGAGTGATGGTTGGGAGCCATCATGTTACATTCTTTTTGAATTATAGATAATCTATGTTAATACTTAGTGTATTGTGATCCATATTTAAGCTACAGACTAATCTAAGTGGATATTTATAATGAAGCTTAAACTAAAGTAGTCTAGTGTAAAAAAAGAGTAAAGAGAAGGGTAAGGTAGAAAAGAAACAAGTGATTACTAATTTTAGTCTTAAATATCATGATAATTTATAAATTACAATTGAGTATGCATTCAAACCAATATACATTTTAAATTATCCTTATCTCAAATTCCATTATATATCAAGCAGATTCTAAAGGATAATGTAAAGAGTCACAAGTAAGAACCAGGTCTACTTTAAGGATTTACTATTATAATTAAATAGAATTTGCACATATGAATACAGAGCAAAATAAAATGAATAAAAACCTAATATCTTCAAACTAATCTAACATATACACAAATTAGAAACCCTGTGATTATAAAATGCAACTCAAAATTCAAAGACACCATTCAAATTCAAGACATAAAATAAAAATTGAGAGAAAAGATATATTAGGAATTGACATATCAAATATGGACAATATTTATAGAACTCATTGATTATATTAATTGCTTTGAGTATATAAAATTTTCCCAAAATTTTCCCCTTTTACAAATGGTAATACATGCCTTTATAGAAATATCAGGCAATATAACAATTAGTTTACAATATACCGATGTATAAAAGACAAAGACAACTATCCCTCCTAACATGGTTCTAAAATAAACTCGATTTATACAATTAAACTAACCTAGGGAAATATGCTAATAGATTACCAAATGCCTTTACAATGTAATATTCTATTTCAAAAAAGTTATAAAAATCTACAAAATAGAATATTATCTAATTTATTGGTGGGGCCTCTACTTGTTATTATTGGAGGATGCTTGTGGCTTTCATATGTTGCTCATCCACTAGTTATAGATCAACATCAGGCTTTAGGATGCACTCCTCCTCTTGATATACAAATTCCTTGAGTTATCTATCATTTATGTTCATGGCTTATTTAATTCTCCTAGCTTCATTTATCCTCTCTCCAACATTGAATATCATGTTTAGGATTTTACTGTTATCAGCCCCAGATTCGCCTTGGCTCTTTCCTTTGATTTATTGAGTTACCAAAGTAGTTCTATGTTTGATTTCTTCATCACTTATGATTCCAAGGGTAGTGGGTCATGCAGGGTCTATATATTGTAGTAAAGCATGCAAGCTTTTTTAGGGAGTTTATTTATTGTTGGAAATGTTATTATTATTTGTGCACATATTTCTTGAGTGCACAATAATAATAGAAACTCTAAATTTATGGTTATTCATGAAAAAATATTTTGTTGTATGAAACAACCTACCTTGCCTATTTATTAGGCACTCTAATGTATTTTTTACTTGGTTTATTTTTTAGGCTGACACAAATCATTCAGATGATTGTGAATACATTTATAGAGACTTATTATACAATGTCTATTTTACTTGTGTTGTGGTAATGGTTTTCAAGAAGATCTTATTAATTATTAATTTGTTATGAATTCCAATATGGTATCAGAGCGGGCCCTTGGTTCCATTACCCATCATTGTTTCAAGCACCTATGTTGCTATTTTAACAAATTTTTATATATTGTACATTTTTCATTTGCTATAACATTTAACCTATTAATGTGGTGGATATTGAGATAGATATCAATATTTTCTAAAGAACCTAGATTTTGTCCTTTGTATATAGCTATATCTTCCACTACCCCTCTTGAATTGGTATTAATATTGAAATTTTCTATGCTACACTCCATTTGGCATGAATAAACTCATCTAGTTCCTGACTCCATCATTAAAACATTGTGTAACTATGTAGAGGGATTCCTTCTTTTTCATCAAGCTCAGTTCTTATCTCTTACAATGCATGGGTTATCTTAATTTTTCTTAGTGAGAACAATGTTTGTAAGTCATTAGATTTCTATTTCATTCTGAAATTGAGCTCTATCTAGTTTTTTTTCTATGTAATGAGCATGTCTTGACCACCCACTTAACCAAAACTTTTCCCACCATTCACTTCATACTTGGAATATTTATAGTGTTTATATTGGATTTTGGGCCATTTAAATTGGTTTATGAATACTTTAGAATGGTGTTCCTACTAGATGATATATAATTTCTTGGCAATATTTTTTACCACTATGCTAATAAACAACCCAACTACACACACATCAATATAGGATATTGAAACCAATTGGAGCCATATGTTGCTTCATTGGCTCATCCTGATCCTAATCCATGAAGGAGAGATGATGTGTAGGTGGAACTTGTGATGAAAAGATGAGGTATCTCATTTTTAATAGGTAGGAGATAATCCAAATCCTCTTCAATGAATGAAGGTGTCATCCTAATCTAAATTCCACATGTCCATGGTTCCCTCCACCATTGGTGCCCCATATTATTCTATATTCTCATACATTTTTTTAGGTAGTGATCTATGGTATATTAGTTTATGAAATAACCATTTCTGAGTGGAGTGGAGCAAAATTCTTTTGTTGCCTTTTCTTCTTATTTCACTTGGGTGTTTTTTTTGTTAAATATGTTTGTTATCAATGTCTTTGGACTTTAAAACCATGTGTATGAAATCAAAATTACATGATGTATAATTAATTAATCTTGGATCTGATAAGATAGAGCACACCTACACTTCTGATTAGGTATACACCTTTTAAGTAGGAGAATGACTAATATGGGGATCCACTAGACCTAATTAGGGGATCACTTGTATCAATTATCACAACACATCATGCTAGGAAGGGTTCCAAAGCCTACAATATAACACAATCACAAAATAAACCCTAAAAGAGGCCTATGGTTTGATGTTCATTTATGTAATAAACAAGAAAGTAAATTATTCTAATAACAAGAAAAGTAAACTAATCTAGTGCACACCAAATCTTGTGGCACAAAGTGAGAGATTACATGCAAATAAATCAAATATGTATAGGTAAATTTAAATAAATTAAGTTTGAGTAACACCCTAATACATATAATATGAAGAGTAATATTATTCTATCCAACACTTATGCTACTTCTATCTATAAGAAGAGAGAACAAAGTTAGAATATACTTACCTGAATGTGAACCCATCTTGATTCAATCTCTCCATTGGCTAATGGGGATTCATAAGAGTGTGTTATGGTTTACAAGGATCACTTTGTTAGGCCAAACCATCCAAGACCTATCCATAAGACTAGATTCTCCAAATAAGATACCTAATCTTAGACTCCTCAATTAGAATGGTGGAAGAGTAGATTGTGAAGAAGCATGAGTGAATAATAACTCTTTAATGTATATTCTTGATAATGACTAAAATGACTTTATATATATATATATATATATATAGGAGTATCTCACCTAAAAATCATTTGAACATATTTACTGTGCTTGGTCAATTGGGTAAACTTAGTACATTCTCGAGATAATGCCTAAAATATGTGCTAGGTCAATCGAAAGACAAATAAGTCAAAAGAGATAAAGTGACCCTAGAATACACTAGGTCAACTAGGTTGACCTAGTGTACTGAACAAGTAAAAAGGGTGTTAAGTAAAGAGAAGGATAGAAAGATTAAAATACTAGAGTATTGTGTAAAGGAGGAGAAACAACTTAGGGAAAGGTTTTAGGAGCTAAATGGATTGGGAATAATGATGTAATAAGGGACACCAATCTTATGAAGCACCAAAGGTCTACCCACCCCTTTTTTGATGCACCTTTTAAGGTATGCACTTAGAGATATTGAGTCATGATTAGTTCCTACAAGATGTAAAGTGTCAGTATTTGGTAAAAGTTAAATATTATGTGCATACATATGCCCCACTCGAAGCTCATTATGTGTCACTAAGGTGTAAAAAGGGATGGTGATTTGAGAAATAACATAACGACACACATAATGTTGATTCTAAAAAAAGTTATATTATTTTAAAAGTTATAAAATAACTAAAAGTAAATGATAGAAAGGGAAACTAATCTAAAACTTTAATAACTAAAAAGTAAATGTGATGAGTACCTTAAATTACCTTTTATTGTAGGATGGTTTTTAGTTGTCTTTTTAGGTTTGATTTTATATAGTATAGAGACTACTTTCAACAAACCCAAAAATACAAAACTAAGAAGTAAAAGCAAATAAATGCAAGAAAATCCAAGATAATTGGTACTGTGTGGATGAGATGTAAATGGGAATTGGGCAAGCTAGGTGACAAGTGCTCTGTTAGACCAAATGACGAAGTCAAATAAGAGTAAATTATGTAACCAAAAATTCAAGGATACTAAAGACAAAAAAACTCAAACAAGTAAACCAAAAGTAGGAAAAGGCAAACTCACCAGTTCAAGCCAAGGATGCATGTTGAAAAAGGAATGATAAGCAAGACAAATCAAATAGTAAAAAAGAAAAACAAAATTGTAAAATAACATTGATGAGTGAGTAGTGACAATAGACATCTCACTCAATAATGGAAAAAAGGGATGCATAAAGTGGAAAACAACATTGATGAGTGAGCAGTAACAATCCACATCTCACTCAATAACAGAAAAAGGGTGTAAAATAAAGTTTTCATGACAACAGGATAACAAAATCATGATAAATGGAAAAATGAAGGTAAAGTAAGTCTAGCAAATGTAATGTGATGTAAATAAAATGATCCAAAGGTGCTCAAGAATGTTTTACATCTAAAGATAGGTAAAAATGAAATAAAGTAGTGCTACCATGTTTTTAAGAAATGAAGAAAAAGGAATTGAAAGAAGAGGGAACATAGATTTGGAATCACAATTTAACTCTCAAGGGGGGAAAATGAAATGGGTGGAGGGGAGAATGAAGTAAAAACCAAGGTAGAGAAACTATTTATCAAATTCAAGACACTCAAATTTGGTTTGTCAAAATGAGAGGATTGTCGACCTTAGTGACTTTGAAGAAATTCTCTTAGCCACACAAGTCTTAGGTCAACAAATGGAGTATATAAATCATCCCACGAAGGCTATATTCATGAAAATTAAAATGGACCTACCTCCCCATGACTTTTTCCCCATTATTTAGGGCCCCTTATAGAACCATCATTAAACTACAAATATTGGGTACTTACATGAGAAAGTAGGTAGCCCCATATAATTTTTGGAAATCCCTTATTCTAATCTACTGGCCTACCACACCCCAAAGGACTTCAACTTTATGTGAAGTTGATTGTGGAGTTTAAGCTTTGATTAAAGATAGGAGATGTACTTGTAATCACATATTTTGGTGTGAATATGACTTTTGAGATTTATATGTTGCCTTTTAGATATCATTTCCTTTTGTTTCAAATGATTTAGCTTTTAACTTTCTTGATGGATTTTTCTAGATTCCTCCTCCATATATATTTGTAAAACCAAACATGGGTGCTAAAGAATGAATTTCATTTGAAAACTTTGGACAAGGTTGTTAAGAGAGAGAAACTTTAAAGAACATGGGGTCTAAGAGTCTCATAAATCTAGGTGAAATAAAAGTGTTATCTTGACCTTGGCCTTATTTTATCCAATGTGAAGATGAAAGAAAGGGGAAATCAAGAAAAATGACACATGGAACAATTTAAATTACAAAAATTGTGAAAAAGGGGAAAAAATAAGGATATAATTATATCAAAGGTGATTCCTTATCATAAGAAAGAGGAAAATAGAGGAAAACATGCTAACATAGATTATTGTGCAAATCCCATCTAGCAAAAGAAGCAAAAGCTAAAGTTTAAGAACAAAGATCAAGAAAAAGAAAAAGAATGGTAATTTTATAAGGAGGGTTGGGTCCTATGCATGGTTTTACATATAAACTCATAAAATAAAGACCCATGAGGGTGATAAGAAGCAAGAGAAAAATAAAAAGTGAGGGAGCCATTGTATAAAGCATCTCACAAAGAAAAACCCAAAGGATTCCAAAATAACTTTGGCAAGTAACAACAATGGAAATGAAAATAAGATGAAATATGGTGGCTTTGTGAGGGATGTCATGTCCTATCTATGGTCTTAAAAATAAACTCAGAAAATAACAACCTAAGGAGTGCTAAATCAAAATTAGCAAACAAAAAAAAAGAATGAAAAAAAAGATAATGAAGACTATGGTACATCAAGAAACCAAAAGACCAAAAGGGAGGACTAAAGGATTTTGAACAAGAGGGAACTATTTCAAAGGGAGAGATCCATGATTAAGTAACTTGTAAAAATTATATATATATATATATATATATATAAGTCATAATAAGAAGGAAATGATTAGGTGAAGTATTTTTTTAAAAATTGAGCATTGGTGGGTTCCTTGAAAACATGGACTTCATTAGTTTGAAGGTGCTAGGTATTTGGACCAAGAATATATTTAAATAAGTATGGGCCCCACTATTTTTTGGCATACATTCCTTCTTTATCATGAGTGTATTCTAATTTAATGACAATATCACCAACATTAATTGTTTAGATTTTCACATGTTTGTCATGTTGTTGGGCAATGTGAGCCTTATATTGGTGTTTATGTTATAAGGCAAAGAGGAAACATTCATAAATCAGATCAAGAGCATGAAGGTGAGCCTCACAAAATTCCTAGCTAGGAATGATACCGTGAATAGATATGCAAATATAAGTAAATTCAACTTCAAGAGGAAGAATCGATTCAGAACCATAGACTAGAGAAAATGGAATTTCCCCAGGAGCAGTTCAAATGCTAGTTTGATAGGCCAAAAGTGCATGATAAAGATGAATATGAAAATATATGTGGGATTCATGAATTTTATTTTGAATTATTCTATTTATAATCTTGTTAGTAGCCTCAACTTGACCATTTCACTATGGATGATAAGGAGTGGAAAATTTGTGATTAATCTTAAATTTGGTGCAAAGTTGCTTAACATGTTTATTTTTAAAATTAACACCATTGTCAAAAATGTTGGTATGAGGAATACTAAAATGACAAATTATTTGGTTCAAAATGAATTTAGATATGATAAGACTAGTAATATTGACAAGGGACATGACTTCTACCCACTTGGTAAAGTATTCAGTAGTAGTGATAATAAAGATATGTCCATATTGGGAATGAGGAAGTTTACCAATGAGATAAATCCCCATGGGTAAAATGGCCAAGGAGATTCAATGGTTTGAATTTTAGCTATTAGTGAATGAATGAGATCATTATGAAGCTAATAAGGATTAAACTTTTTAGAATATTCAATAGCATCATTTTCTAGAGTAGGTTAATAGTAACCCATACATAGGCATTTTTGATTTGTAACATGTCTTCTAAAAATTACTACCACAAATTGCCCCATGTGCTTGCTCAAATAAAGGAGAGACCTCATCTTGCATGGCAAAATGGAGCAAGGTACCTTAGGCATTGCAATAATAAAGGATGTTATGTCTAAATATGTACTTAAAAGCTTATTTATGGAGATGTGTCTTTTCATGAGAATCCAAGTTAGGAGGATAAGTTTGATTTTACAATAAGTGGATGATATCTTGATACCATGAGCATTATCAGATGGTGATAACTTTGATGTGGTAAATAAGCAAATCAAGAGGGTGAGTAGATGATGGGGATTTGATTATTTGTATGATGAAATAAGGATTAGAAATAAATTGATGTGGATGAAAAAGAGATGCTAAAGAGGCAAGAGAATCAATAATCAAAATTTGATATCTAAGAATAGGATCAATTATAAATGAGGCAAAATCCTTGGTAAGATTGATTGAAATTTGATGATAGGCGATAAGGTTTTCACTTTTACATTGATAGGCACCACTAATTTTATGAAAAATGAGTTGAGAATCACCCAAATAATGAAGATATTGTGTCTAAATCAAGAGAATCTCTCATACTTTAGATAATAGCTTCATACTTGACCATGTTGTTGGTGACATCAAATGTAAAATGGAAATATAAAGGAATGATATTACCAAGAGGAATAGTGAGAATGTAACATGCCCTAGCTCATTTAAGGCATTTAGCACCATCAAAGTGGAAGGCCCAAGTATCCTAATATAATTCAACATTAATTTCAAGAAGTTCCTCGATAACTACCTTTTATTTAGTAGTATTAGAGGGAGGGGAAGATTCATCAAGCTGATTAGCTTCAAGATCAATAGTAAATCTATGAAAATAAAAATAATCTTTAAGAGAAATTACTCAATTAAGACCTTCAATATAAATGATATTATCATCTAAAATGTTATCTTAAAGGGAAGAAGTGGATGGAATAGGAGCTACAACAAGTTGGTCAGCTATTACTTTCCCTTTTAAAAATTTTTTGCATGGGAATGTAAAGATTAGATTCCATTAGTAAGACCATCCACTTGCCAATTATATTGCTTAGAATAAATGCTTTGGATAAGAAATGATGAAGGGGGTCAGAATGAATGATGACATAGGTGGTTTTTTAAAATATGTAATGACAAAGCTTTTTAGTGGCAAAATAGATAGTGAAGCAAGCACGCTCAATTTTAGTATAACATGTTTCATAATCAATGAGGACTTAGCTAATATAGTAAATGTCATACTCATTACCTTTATCATCCTATTGGGAAAATGTTTCACCAAATAAAATAGGTGTGGAATAAGTATAAAGAATAAAAGGTTTATCATTATAAGGAAGATGAAGTGTATGTGGATGAAGTAATGACTCTTTCATATTGTCAAATTCTTTTTGACATGGATTTGTCCATTACAAGGATGTACATTTCTTAAGAAGAGAATTAATGGAGTGAATTTGATAAGCCATCTCAAGAATGAATCATCTAATTTCCCCAAGTTTACTTAAGTAGGCACAAATATCAAGAATAGAGTGCAGAATGGGCATGTTAATAATATAATTAATCTTAGCTGGATCAACATCAATGCCATGTAGAGAGACTAAAAATCCTAAATTTTTTCTAGATGTAACTCTAAAAACACATTTAAAAGGATTAAGTTAGAATTTATATTTAAAGAGATTATCAAAGAAGATGGTAAGATTAGAAAGGTGATTTTTATAATGTTTAGATTTGGTGATAAGATCATCCACATATGTTTTGACAATTTTATGGATGAGGTCATGAAAGATATGAGCCATTTCACATTGGTAAGTGGCCCAAAAAATTTTGAGACTAAAGGGAATTTTCACAAAACAATAGGTACCCCATTCCATGGTGAAAGTAGTCTTATGTTGTTCCTTGTGAGCTATATGAATCTGATTGTATCTTGAAAAGTCATCCATAAGAGATAACATTTCATATCCAGCCATGGAATCGGCAATAGCATCTATTAAAGGCAAAGGGAAGTTGTCTTTAGGACAAGTAAGATTAATATTGTAGAAATCAATGCAAATACGAATGATCATAGTGACCTTTTTCTAAATAGGAATAATATTAGAAAGCCATTCAGAATAATCCACAAGTTTAATAAATTTAGCATCAAGTAGTTTGATGATTTCCTTATGGCATAAGTTGGTAACTTCAGGAGGAAATTTATGTTGCTTCTGATGCATAAGTTTGGCATCATGATAGGTAAGGATGTTATGGACCACTATGCTAGGGTTAATTCCAATCATGTCTTGGTAAGACCATGTGAATGCCTCTTGATACTTATCAAAAAATAGGTTGAAATTATCATGTTCAGAAGGTGAAAGTTCTTTGAAAACTATGATCGGTCAAGGGCATGATGGAGTACCATATTCAATATGATTTTTTTATTCAATAAGAATGGAATTACCATCTTGAAAGTGGTATGGTGCATTGGGTAAGGATGAAATTGGGTTAGTTTTAGGATCAATGATAGAGATAAAGTTATTGAAGCGAGGAGTTTTAGTTTTAAAATGTTCAAGTTTATGATGTTGCTAGGGGAGTTGAGTTTCTTAGGCATTAAGTAATTCAATAATATCTTAATCACTAAAAATTAAGAAGAGGACCATAATACTCAACATTTACTTATAGATCTATAATTTGGTTACCATGATGATCATATTCAATAATGTATTTGATGAAAATTAGCTACCTTGGCATCAAGTGTGATTATAGGAGTATAAGAAGTAGATGGAGTGAAAGATGTAAAAGGATTAGATTCATTGGGAGGATCTAAAAGAGGTATAGAAAGTGAATGTGCTTTCAGAGGTTCAAAAGGTGAAATTTTTTTTACCACCCAAGGAGAATTCATAAGAGGAAGATTAAAAAGAAGCACATATCCTTTAGGTTCTATGTGTTTAGCAACAAAAATGGTATGCACATCCTGATTGAAAGCATGAATTTGGGCTAAGGTCTTTTGATAATAGTAGGTATTTTGATAATGTAAGACATCCAAGTCTCTTGATTGAGCTTGGGCCATGATATAGTTGTCATCATATGTAGGAGAAATTGTACATGCTTGGGATTCAGGACGATCTTTGAAATGTAGAATCCCAAGATTAATGAATGTTCTAAGAAACTTGGTGAGAGGATATTGAAATAATTTAGCCACTCTAAAATCATTGCAAGTAAAATAATATTCATGTAAATTTGGCTCTTGAGCATTGCATGGAGGGGAAAATTGGTAATCTCATCAATGACAGGAACAATATGATTACTAGGTAAAAGAGAAGGAGGAATCCATTCTAAAATGTATGGAAGTAATTTGGTGGTCTTATAAGTATGTTGTAATTCATTGGGCTCATCATCATTAGATTCTATAAGAGTAACTTATAAATTGAGATTCATATTGATGAACTCAGGTAAAGGAGAACTATTAATTTTAGGGATTATAGGTATATGATATTGTGATTTAGGATTAGGTAATTGGATACTTCATGGGTTGGGATCAGCTTTGTGCTTATATAATTTTTTATTATGCATGAATGTTAAGGAATTGAATGCCAAAATAAGCAATGGCCTTCATTTAATGAGTTTATGGATGACCAAGGAGTATGTTATAAGATAATAGAAGGTCAGGAACTATGAGTTTAGTCTGAATGGTCTTAGGACCAATGGTTAAGGGAAGCCATATACAACCAAGTGGATTTTGATTAGTCTTGTCAAAACCATGACAAGTAATATGGGTTTATTTAAGATGACTTTTATTATAGCCAAGTTGTTGTAAAAGCCATAAAGAGGTTACATTAATACTAGAACCTTCGTCAACTAGAAATATTTGAATGAGGGTGGTATTAATGGCTTTTTTTATGAATAGAGGTAGAGCATCAAATTGAAAGAGGATTTAATCATTAATCATGTCTTCTTCAAGGAATTCAATTAAATGTTTTGAAGAAGGACACATAGATTAAATGGTATTAATGTTAGTTGGTTGAGAATAAATAGAAGTTAGTTCTTCCTCTAAGGAAGATGGATATTCAATCTCTTGGAGTTATTACATAAGGAATTTATGATGATAAGGTGAAGAGTGAAAAAGATACATAAGAGGAATCTTTCATGGCATAGATTTAAGTTCTTCAAGAAAATTACAATGAAATTTAGAAGAAGAAACATAGGGTTTAGAAGACACATTAGACTTTGGAGGAATAGATATGGTTGGAGGATCAAAAAGAGGAAGTTGTTCCTTAGGTGCTTATGATTCAATATTGATGGTGGTGGTATCTTTAATCAATTGTTCCTCTAAATAAGTTTTATTAGGATTTGTAACAAGATCTTTGTGGGTAGGTTTCTGAAGATAGTCAACTTTAGCTATATTGACATATTGAGAGTTGTTAAAGTATTCATCATAATTAGTGTCAATTGCATAAACATCATTGGAAGTTGATTGATTATGGGAAGAAGATTTTTGGTTATTAGATGTATAATCCTTAGAGTATTATCATTTTTTAGAAGCATTAGTGTAATATTGATGATGATGTTTAATCATGGTTTCATGGTCGAATGACTCACCAAGCATGTAAGAAATAACACATTTAGAAATCCGTCTACAAGATTCATGAGAATGTCCAATGTTGGAATGAAACCAACAAAAGATATTGGGATCATACCACTTAGGATGAGTATTAAGATATATGAAAGATTTAGAGGGTGGTAAAAATTGTCTCATTTGATATATTGAAAGAGGTATGTGAGATGGTAAAGGAATATCATTTTTGGTAACTCCTGATTTGGTCTGAGAAGTGTTACTAGTGATAGCATTAGATGTTTGGAAATATAATTTAAGAATATTAAAATTAGGTTGGAATTGCTTCATAAAAAAGTCTTGTCATTTAGCTTGGCCAAGAGCTTCATTAAGAGTTTGAGGAGCAAAGGTTTTAACCTTGTATTGAAGAGTGGGAGTTAAAATGATGGTAAAGAATTTGAATAAGTTATCATTAGACATATTATGATTGAATGGATTTACATATTTTAATAAAGTCATGAGCTGATTAGTTAAGAGTTTGCTTAGCATTTATGAAATGCCTAAGATAATTTTCAAGAAGATCATTATTTTGAAATTCTTTAACTAAAGGATGGACCAAATCTTCAAGTTGCCAAATAAAATGTTGAGTTAATTAATTATACCATTCTAATACATCACCCATAAAAGTTTTAACTAAGATTTTAGTAGTGGAAAAGGTATCGGTTTAGATCCATTCTTTGTAGATATTACCAAAGGATTTAATAAATGAGGTGGGGTCTTTAGTCCAATCATATTTGATAGTTGGTGATATGTTACCAATGTCAATATCTATAATGAAGGGATCTAAAGGATCATTTTGAATGGTTTGAAGCATATTGTTATTAATTATTAGTTGAGGAATAAAATTACTTTAGACATCTCTAAGAGGTGGAGGAATGTAGCTAGGATTAACTTGAGGATGCATGATTAGAGGTTGATTAGGTGCATTGATTAAGTGTTATTGAAGTTGTATCATCTGATTGGTATTATATTTTTTCATAATGTCTATTTATTGAATTACTTGTACTAATAGTTTGGTTGTATCAAGTGGTGGATTGGTGTTAGAAGGAACACTCCTTGAATTGGAGTTAGGGGGAGTATTGTTGTTAGTGTGATTGTTAAGTAGAATTGTGTCAATCACTCCTACATTGGTTTGAAGATTTTGAGAAGTTTCTTGATAGGTGTAAAAAGAATTGGATCTATAAACTTCATCTTGAGGTGTTATTTGAACCATGTGATAATTTGAAGATGAAGGAGGAGAAAAAATGCCCAAAGAGTGATGGTTCTCTTGGGAAGAAAAAAAGAGAGAAATGAACATCCCATATAGGATCTAAATGGATTAAGACTATCCAAAAAGATTCTGATGGGAGACCTCATCCTGATTAAAAGGAAATGAATAGAATGCAAAATGAAAGACATGGATAATTAGGTTGATAAATAAGGATATCATGAAATAGAACTAGGTGGACCAGGTCAACCTAGTGTAAAAATAAGACCTAAAAACCATACTAGGCTGACTAGGTCAACCTAGTGCAATGAACAAGGGTAGAAAATAGGGTCTAAAATAGTACTAGGTTGACTAGATCAACCTAGTACAATAGACAAGGAAAAATAAAAGATTGATAGTAAGATAGGGAATAAAACAAGATAATGTGTAGCTAATTCAAGAAAGTGAATGTTGAAAGTAAACAAATAATCAATTAGATTGATGTTAGTCAATCTTATTGAAGCACAAAAAGTAAAAATCTTACACCAATGTTAGCTAGTGCAAGTTCTTGCACACACAATTGAATAAAGAGCTAGAAAACAACTCAAAAATTAAAGCTAACTAATTGTTCAACCTAGAATGTAAATTTTTTAAGAATGATTTTAAATGATAGAAAGTTGGTTATAAATAAGGTACTAAATATCAATCTATGGATGGTTTCAGGTGAGTTTAGGATGAAAGGGACTATAGTGGCAATGATATAGTGTTGGTATTGGTGCCTAACCCCTAACTTCACACACTATGGTGATAATAGTGTGGGAGACTTAGCCAAAATATACCATTAACCATGCTTTATGCTTGACCAGATTATCAAGTCAGCTTCCCCCTTGGTGATGAAATTCAAGTAGGTTGACCTAGGTAGTAAAATGTTGTTTGATGTTGAGTGATTTGACCATGTGTGCATATAATAGAAATCATAAATCTAAGAATTAAATTTAAAAACCTCATAATTAGACTATGTGAACTATTCTAAGCATGCAGATAGCTGAAATGAAACATGTGATTAGCATATAAGGTGAATTCTAACTTTGAAACAAGGTATAATGAAAAAACTATATGCATAACAAATAGAACTAGGTCAAGAGTATCAAGATAACACTATTGAAAATAGGGTCTAGAAAACTTACTAGGTCAACTAGGTTGACCTAGTTATTTTAGATAGAAAATAGGACACAAAACTAGGTTGACTAGGTTGATCTAGTTGGCTATGCAAAGATAGTTTTGAAGTCTATAAAATTGAAAAAAAGTACAGAAATAAAGAGATATAGAAGAATATAAACTCACCTTGATGGTTCAGAGATAGAAATTATTGATCTAAAACTTGTAAACTAGGTTGAGCTAGTCGACCAAGTAATACAAAAATCTATTGAAAAAGTGCTAAAAATGCACTAGGTTGACCTGGTTGACCTAGTTGGTTAGACTAGAAGTCTAAAAATATATTAGGTCGAGCTAGTCAACCTAGTAAGATGATTAAAAAGTCTTGAAATTGAAATATATACTAATTTGAGTTGATCGATCAAGCTATACAGAGACTACTATAAAGTGATTACAAATACGCTAGGTCAACCAAGTTGACCTATTAGGCTGAACTGGTATTCTAAAAAGTGTTGAAAACTTATACTAGGTCAAGTTGCTCAATATAGTTTCCTATTCTTGTGCACAAAGAAAAATAAAATTGGGTCAACAAAATTGAACTAATATGTCAAAATATATGATAAAAATGATGACAAAATAACAAAATAAATGAAACAAAAGTGAACAAATCTAATAAGGATGTGATTCACATCAGGTTCACCAAAATGTATGCAATTATAATTACATGATACACAATGAATTAATATTGGATTAGATAAGATAGAGCACACCTACACTTTTGATTGGGTATACACTTGTTAAGCGAGAACATGACCAATATGGGGATCTTTTAGACCCAATTATGCGATCATTTACATCAGTTGTCACAACACATCATGCTAGGAAGGGTTCCAAAGCCTACATTCTAACACCGTATCACAACAAACCCTGAAAGAGACCTATGGTTTGATGTTCACTTATGTAATGAACAAGAAAGTAAACTATTCTAATAATAATAAAAGTAAACTAATCTAGTGCAAACTAGAGCTTATGGCACAAAGTGAGAGATTAGATGCAAAGCAATCAAATATGTATAGTTAACTTCAAATAAATTAAGTATTAGTAACACCTTAATACATAGAATATGAAGAGTAATATTATTCGAGCCAACACTTATGCTACTTTTATCTACTAAAAGAGATGAGAAAAAACTAAGAATATACTTACCTAAATGTGAACCCGTCACAATTCAATCTCTCCCTTGACCAATGGTGCTTCACAAGAGGTTGTTGTAGTTCATAAGGATCACTTTATTAGGCCAAAGCATCCAAGACCTATCCATAAGACTAGATTCTCCAAATAAGAAACCTAAGCTAAGATTCCTCAAGTAGAATGGTGGAAGAGTAGATTGTGAAGAATCATGAGTGAATAATAACTCTTTATTTCATATTCTTGATAATAACTGAAATGACCTTATATATATATATATATATAGGAATATCTCACCTGAAAATAATTCAGACATGTCAACTATGCTAGGTTGACTAGGTCAACCTAGTACATTTTTGGACTATTGCCTAAAATTTGTGGTAGGTCATTTGGAAGACAAACAAGTCAAAAGAGCTAAAGTGATCCTAGAATACACTAGGTTGACCAGGTCAACCTAGTGTACTGAATAGGTAAAAAGGGTGTAAATCAAAGAGAAAAAGGATAGAAAGAGGAAAAGACTAGAGGACTATGCAAAGGAGGAGAAACAACTTAGGGAATGGTTTTAAAAGCTAAATGGATTTGGAATAATATGGAAATAAGGGACAACAATCTTATGAAGCACTAGAGGTCTACCCACCCCTTTCTTAGTGCACTCCTTAAGGCATGCATTCAGAGAGATTGAGTCATGATGGGTTTGTACAAGATGTAAAGCATCAATATTTGATAAAAGTTAAAAATATTTTGTGTATACACCATGATTAGTCCTTGACACATGGTCCACTTTCCACCATTAATCCTCTACCACCACATGACCTTTCACTAAAAAAGTGTGGTATGGTTTCAAATTAGATTGATATTTGAATTTAATCTAGTTATAGGGGGAATGATGCCCACTAATTTTTATAAAACCCTTAAAGACCAATATGTAAAAGGTTCATGGCTCTAACAATTTTTTATCAAAATAAATTTTGAATAGGGGCTTGTAACCTTTTTAGGTGGTAGAATTTTATTTCATGGTGGTGCATTTTATTATTATGGGGGACATATTTCTTTGGTGGGGCTAAAGTTTTAAGGTGGCCATTATCTAAATTATGTGGGGAGATTTTTTTAGTGGGATTGGCATCTCCGAAGTGTGGAGATTTTTTTAAGTGGGGGAAAATATTTTTTGTGAGGGCTAGTTTTAATTAGTGAGGTAATTATTATTATGGGAAATATTTTTAAAAGGGACAAGCATTATTGTAAAGGGAAAAAGGTATTTTTTGTATTTACTTTCTATCTCGATAGTCAAATATTGAGGGCAAGGTATGATCTAGAAATAGGTCAAACCCCCTCATAGATTAAAAAAAATTGTTCTCACTCCTTACCTTCATTTTTTAGAGGTCATTATTATTTTTCTTGTGCCCTTTTGGCCTACACTATTTTCCTTGTTATCACACTCTATTTTCACTCAAGGATGCATTTTTGGTAGAGTCTAATGTCCATTATTTTTTATGACCTTTTGTACTCATGGACATAATTTTAGTAGAGCCCAAAGTCCTACGTTCTTTAGTATCATTTTGTGTTGCATAGTACTCCCTTGTTTTAGGAACAACTCTCTTGTTGTTTGATAGTGTCTTTTATAGATCAATAGAATTCTAGGTTTTATGTATCATCTGATGTTTTTTGTTGTATGGGATCTTTATTTGTGGTCATAATGAGAATCATGGATTCTTTTCCTTCATTTTTGTATGCTCCATATTGAGCACTTACTCTTCAATTGTTGACTATCCCATCACCACTAGGGCCATCTTCTTGAGAGATTTATTTTGTATATTTGAAATTTTTTTTATAGTTAACAGTCTCCTTCATATTTATTATAGAGTTTAATCTCTTAAATAGTAGATACGATGATGAATACAATGTCAACATGTTAATGTTTGAGTAGTGGATTTAGTCCACTCATATAGACCCTTTTTACATCACTCCACCCTGTCAGTAGTATGGGGGTATAGTACAGATCTTGCTTCTTTGATTGTCATGTTCCTCACTAACCCTTCGTGCACCACATATTCTAGCAGTAGATCAAATTTATTTAGTGAACCATTTTTCACTATCGACACTTCTAACAATTTTTTTTCATACGAGATATTTTGGTGAATTCCAATATCAGTTGTGTTTTTGTGATCGATTAGTAGATCTAGACCACTCATTTATATTTGAGTTCCATTGAGACTTTAAAGTCTTCCAAGTATATTTGTATTTTATGGCCTTTATTCCATTCAGTTCACCTCTTCAATATTATGTCTGAGTATTGAATCATTTGCTTTCTTAGGGCAGCTTGTAGCATATGTTTTTGGCTCTCTCAACTTTGGTTATTGTTACTAGTTTTTGGGTACCTTATGGTGATACATTTCATCCTTGGTGACTCTTTTTTTCCTAGTGTTTTGAGATTATTATTTTTTATAGAGTTAGCCTCATACATAAAACCATCTCCTATTTGACTTGGTGATCAAAATGAGTCATCATCCATGTAGTCTAGTAAGATGGATTGGTTACCATAGGGACACTTTGTATTTCACTATGATTTATACATGGGTACCTGCTCAGGCCTAGTTGTCAAGACCCATCAGTCTCTTTGTTTTCTCTTTTTTCACTCCATATTATATGATTAAGGGAGGGTGTTGGAATAAAACATGTAAGATTTTTTTAAGAGTTTTTTAATTGTTGGAGATGATATTATTATTTATGCACGTATTTCTTGAGTGCATAATAATAATAGAAACTCCAAATTTATGGTTATTTATGCAATAATATTTTATTGCATGAATCAACATACCTTGCCTATTTAATAGGCACTCCCATGTATTTTTTACTTGTTCAATTTTGTAGACCCACATAGATGATTCAGATGATTGTGAATACATTTACATAGACTTATTATGTAATGTCTATTTTACTTGTGTTGTGATAATGGTTTGTAGGAGAGATCTTACTGGTTATGAATTCATTATGAGTTCCAATAATATAAGCATACTTATAAGAATTTTTTCAACCCTTAAAATTAACTCCTTATCATCCTTGAGGAGCCTTTCCACATCATTGTGCCATACACTCAAACTTTGAACCTTATCAACCACAATTCCCAAAATTGTGCTCAAGTGTTTTAAACTAATAGTTTTGAAGCCTGGGATCTATTTCCTTACTTAGATGTTGAGAAGATCAACTATTTTATCTTTTAAGAATTTCCATTGGGTGAACATTCCCTTGGTTAATGCACTCTACTATGCTAATGAACTCTACCTCAACTTCATTGTTTTAAGTGCTTCAAACACGTCATAAAATGACTCATCAAGAATTTTAGTCATTTCTTTAGGTACCAAGATAATGGCCTATATCTCCAAGTTTTCTTTTTCACTTTCAAAATTATAGATCCTTTGTTTCATTCCTCTGATCCCTACTTTTTCTTGAGTTGATTGGGCCTCAATCAAGCTCTCAACATCTTCTTGATGAATGAAAGCTTCACCTTGTTGTTGTCTTATAATTGGGGTTAATCCTAAAAAGGGCTCCACCTTTTGGAAGGTGAATTATTTTTCTCCCACCATAGTTGTCTTGGTGGTAACCCTCTCTAATCTACTTATATTTGGATTAAATTACATGATTGTAGATGACTCTCTAAATTTTAGAGGCTCTAAGACGTCTACACCTATGTTACTTGATTCTTTGGGAGCATCCATCTTCTTGATTTTTGGTCCACAGTGACCATAATTATCTTTTATTCTTGCTCTTTTAACATGGCCCTAATATATGGTTTGAGTTCATTATGTGATTCTACATTTGTCATGGCCCATCAATGGGAAAGTGTAGGGATCTTTTGTAATTTCACATAAATGAACTAGTTAAGGATGACTTGTCCATGAATTGGGAATTCATCATTAAAAATATTGACATCACTAGTAGGGTGAGTGATGTTTAACCTTCATCTTTTGGGCCCAATAGGGACCAATGTGATTTCTAATTTTCTCTTCTCCCTAGGAGCCAATGGGACCATACCAAGAGCAAGATCTTTCTCTTTAACTTCTTTAGACTCCCCTAATTGGACTTGAGATTCTTTAAAGTATTATTCCTCCTTATCAGTATCATATGCCTCTATAAGTTCCTTAAGGGCACCCTAAAGTGTCTTTTTAGGCTCTAAGGCTATCATATCTAAATATTCAATTGGGAAAGGTGGATTTTTTGGGAGTGTTGAAGATTATGGCCCCTCCCCAAGTCTCTCTTCCAATTTCACTTCTCTTACTTTCTCCTTGTCATTGCCTTGTTCATCTTGGCCTTACACAATTTTCCCTTAAGGTTGTGGCTATGGTTGTTTTACATGGATCTACTCCTAGGCTATCACAGATGGTCTAGGTAGTAAGTGATACTACAAAGGATGAATTTTCCATGCTTCTCTTGATGGCTTGTCATCCTTGGTCAACCTATGTTTAAGTTTGATTTTGTGCCCTTGGATCTTGGCCAAAACCTCTTATTATTTCTTATCCCTAATGTAGATGGTGTAATGAACACCGAGTTGATGCATGTACTCATGCTTAGGGAGATTATTCTCCTTCAAATGGCTAACCATTATGTTCTTAGGATCCCACATCTTGAGTTAATCAAGCTAAAACCCAAATCAATCCATGTGTTTGTCCATGGTGTCAACTTATTTCCAATCTTGAAGTATAGTTATTCCAATTGTTAAAGGGAAGGGGTGGAAAAGACCTTTTATCTTGTTTTTTTAGGTCCCATTAATGCCATGGATGAACTAGGAGGCAATTTCTTGCACTACAAGCTTATTTAGAACATATACTAGAAATTTTTAAGGTTAGGACATGATCCCTTCAATTCTAATGATTGTGAAGTCAAAGTAGTACCAAATGTCACCCATCATTTCAACATACTTCTTTATTAGTGGGTGGAATCTAGGCGTAGGAACACCTATGATAGATTCAACTATGGATGGGTAGACATAGTCACCAATAAAATACATATGGTTCTTGTACATAAAGATATAAAACTTTGAGTAATGGTGGGAAATAGTAGTTTTTCCCTTAAGAGACCAATTTTTTATACCAGGGAAGTTGATTAAGGAAAGAAGGGAACCTAGTAGGTAAAACATCATGTAAAATTGCTTAGATGCATTAATTTTATTGCTAGTTAATTGCTTAGCCAAGAAGGCACTGATCAAATCTCCAATTAGAGGGGTGAGATTTTATTCCACCATAATATGTCCATAGGGAACCCAAAATTTATTCACATAGGTGGTTGAGGGGGCTCCAAAGGCTCAATTTAATAGGGTCATTATAACTTTGATGCCTTCTCTAAATTAAATTATTTGGATTTTTCCCTCAAAGTATTAGAAGATATGGGGTCCTTGGTTTAGCCAGGGCCTAAGGATAGAGTTTAAGTCATGATTTCTAGACCATTCCTTAATTTTATATAGGTCAACATGGGGGAGAAGGAGATTATAATATTTCTCAAAAGATATAGGAGAAATATAGGATATATTTTTAGAATTTCCCTCCCTAATGATCCATTCATTATATACTCTATAATCAATAAAGATGGGGACAAGGATGTCTATACAATGTAGCACCTCAAGTTTTATAGTAGCATGGTGAAGGCCAACCATCTAGATATTGACGAAGTCATAAATCTTTATGCTCACTATAGCACTCCTATGTTCCTCCTTTGTAATGGGATTCAATTCTTTCATCATGAAGAAGAGTTTGGACTAATTCCTAATACCTAGGATATTCAAGGCTATAAGGTATAATTTGGTATCCTTGAATATCTGACCCTCATTATTTGTCAATAAGTAGACAACATCAGTCTCCTCTTTCAATTGCTATTAGTGAGTTTCCATGGACCCTATTTCTTCAAATTATTCACATTGGTTTGTAAATGGGTCTCTAAAAAATATCTTTCTATGCTCGAAACACAATCAAGCTCTCCTTGGATCAAATTTTGACCAAATGAATTCAATTGGGTCATTTTTATGTAGGGTTTAGGGTTTTAGATCTTTAATGGTAGGATATATCAAACTCTAGCTTATATGTGCCTTGGATTTGATTTGGACCTTTGCCCTTATTGATTTGTATTTTTGATCCGACAAGATCTTGTATTTTTCCTTTTTTTCTTATGTGGAATATTTGTGGCACTGGTTTGGACCTTTCAGGGATTTTTCATAAATGCCTTTTAAGCATTAGCTGGTATTTAAAATACATTATTTTATTTTACACCATCAGATCAAAATATTAGATTAGAATGAACCATTTATTATAATTTGGTCCCTTTCCTATGATTGGCTCCCTTTATTTCAAGCCTCATGGTTGTGATACTTGGCATCTTTGCATGCCTTCCCCATGCTTCATATCCTATTTCAATCCTTTGTTGAATGAGCATTGGCCATACAACAAGCTTGAAAACCTTTGAAAAGTAATGAGAACCTTCATGGCATTGGATCATCTTCAAGTGACAAGGCATAAACCATCAAATCATCTTGTCAACTTTATTTTGAATGCACTTTTTCCATGCATCAAGCTTGTGGTATTTCATGATTTTGTTGAAAAGTTCATAGGATCTTTATCTCATTTCATCAACCTCTAATGAGAAAGCATGAACCATCAATCTTTAGAGATGTCTAAACTTTAAGTTAATAATTTATTAAAATGGGACTTAGGCTTAAATTCCTTAGGCTAAGGTTATTACATGTTTAATAAGCATGAATCGAACCTTAGGATAATATATTTATTTCTATATTTTCTAAATTATATAAAGGGGGCTATGGCTACATGTTCCAAGATAATGTTTATGTTGTGTTTAAATAAACACAGTATATGTATTGGTCTAAAATATTTATGCCAAGGCTTATAAAATAAGCTCAAAAGGATCAACATGACATAATGGTCTAATGACAAATAGGATTTTATTGCAATGACAAAACACATTAAGACCTTTAACTATAAATAACTTGGTCTAAGTCCTTCATAACAAAGGTATCTCTTTTTAAAATAAGACTTAGTATAAGTCTATAGTTTAAGGTCCATAATGTTTTAAATAAAATGTCATGGGGACCTTAATGTATAGACTTAGAGTAGGTTTATTTTACATATAATTAGATCATAAGACCATTTCTATTTTTTTAGATTGAGGATTTATAGTGTTTGAGCACTTTCAATCACTTCCCTTAGCTTGTAAAGCAATTTCCAAGCCTTCCAACAATATTTTGGAGTGTATTTTGATCTTGACAATAATAATTTATTAGCTTAAATTTTATAGTCTCATGGATGTCAAATACATCCTCATAGACATCAAATGATAGTCATGAAAACGTCAATCTGAGCTAGTAAAGATTTTAATTTGATGAGCTTAAAGTTGACAGTTGCATGGACATCAAATATGTCTTTATGGATGTCAAATGATAGTCACACAAACATAAATTTTAAGCTCATCAAATTATTATGACCCAATACAAAGGTGCCACTTGGTAAATTTGTAAGGTTTCCCAAGATTTTGGACTTAATTTTTTCCATCAGATCAAAATCTATGATGAAGTGACAACCATAAGATCATGATATAAAATCTTTCTCATGATTGGTTTCTTTGTCAAGCAGGACCCATTTATCCTTGATTATTTAATGTAAGGGTGCCATGTGTTGATCATTCAATTTTTCCAGTCCCTTGAATTTTTAACTATGCCTCACTCCATCTGATCAAAGGGTCATGAGGAAGCATGAATTGTTATATCATTTGAGATGCATGTTGTTTAAGTTTAATCTCAAGATTTCTTCACACCATTGGATCAAATGCCATGATAAATCAAACATCATTGGATCCTATGAGATGCGAGGAAGTTAAGTTAGGACCATGGTGAAAAAAATACTTAGGCTAAGGTGTTAATCCTAAGGTCTTGATTTTTTTTAAAAACATTAGGGCCTTTGGAATTAAAAAATTAGGCTAAGGTATAAACAAGGGACCATGCTAGCATAAAAGTAGACTCGAAGAACAAGAACTTAAGCTAAGAGGTTAAGACTAAGGTCCCATTAGTATTAATAATATAATGGGGTCTTAGGGATAAAACCTTAAGTTAAGTTAGGAAATATTAAAATTATCCTATAAAATAAACATTAGTCCTAGCTAGAAAATTATAAAGGGAAAACAATAAAGGGGACCAAGAATTATAGACTAATCTTTAATTGTGTTGAAAAACATGACTCTTCTTAAAACATGAAATTTATACTTAGGTCTAAAATGGATTTTAAAAAGGTTCTCACCAATTAATTCCTATCAATATTCAAATTTTAAATGAGGGTTATACCAAAGTTTTGAAACATGGATCTCTTAGGGCAAACACCATGGATCCTACAACTAAAAGTAACAAATACCATTTATTTTCAATGTTAGTCCAAATTAAATTAAAAAAGACTTAGTAAACCAATTTTTAACAAAGTGGATGATCTTAAAATTCTAAAAATGATCCTAACATGTAAAATTTCCATGTTCAGACTTTAGGGTTTCTCAAAAGTCCCACTTTTCAAAAATGGGGGTATGTTGGTCCCAACAAATCACTCATTAGTTTGATCAAGCAAGCCAATGATCCATGAAAACCATCTTGTTCCATTTGTCCCATGAAAATAATAATGGCATATATATTCTTCAATTTCTTAAGCAATGTTCATATAGCTCATGAGAACAATCCAAAAATAAATGCCCGTGGGTGGAAGATGATTGAGTGTACTTCCCTTGGCTAAGACATTGAGCCCCCATTCTCTCTCCTATATATGGTCTAAGTATAAACCTGAAGAGCACTTCAATTTTTCCAATGATCTCAAGGAAAAGGTAGGTTAATTTTAATCTACCTTTGTACCAAAAAACTCTACTTTCTCCCCCACTTTCCATTACTAACCTCCCTCTACAAATCCCTGACTCCACTTAAGCCAATCTGTACTATATAGATATTTACCACTTAAAAACCTACATAACCTATAATTTCTCTACATTTTCTATTTATTTAGACCAAAATACATCTTTATCAGGTGTTATGGAGGGAAAATAGGGGTCATGTGATGTTTTGAAGTTAATGGTATGAATTAAGGGAGTTAAAAAGTCACAAATGGCATGCATGGGGACCATTAGGGGGATATAATCATCAACCATGGTGGTAATGGGCTCAATGGGGTATGAAGCACTTTATTTATGGTATAATGGGGCTTATGAGGTCTATTGAAGGCATAGGAGGTGTTTTAGTGTCCCATTAAGGTCAAATTAGCCTCATTATGATCTAAAATATTGACTTTAGTAGATACTCATGACCTTAAAAGGACATATGAAAATAATATCATGGTAATATATATAATGATACCTCTATGATCTATCAAAAACATTAATTAGACCACAAGACACTTCTCATGATGTTCTTAAATGGTTGAAAGTGAACATACCTTATGTTATTAGGTAGAATAAAGGTATTCATGATTCTTCATTAGACTACCTTCTCAATTTACCATCACCATGGAATTTCTCAAATGTTGGAGCTCCATAAAAGTTACCAAGGGCATTTGAACATGTTCAATCATCATGAAACACTTGACTCAAGTTAAAACAAAGGTATGGAGGGTCATAAGGCAATGTTATAACATGATAGATAGTGAACTGATTAAATGACCCAAACTCACAAGGATGAAATGAAACCATGAGACTAATGATGGACCAGGACTTATTTACATTAGGTTGACCCTTTTCTAGGTTTGGGACTATAAACGGGTCAACACTTTTAGTGACTCAACTGACTTGACTAGCCTACTAGTCAAGCAACTCATAACTTTTAAAATTGCTCCTGAGTTAGCAAATGAAAATTTGACTACACATAAAATCTACTCAATACTTTTCAGAGTTTGAAACTCAATGAGACAAAAAAAATCAATAAAGAGAGACAAGATAAAATAAATACATATAACAAAAATCTACAAGACAAATCAACAAACAGCCTAGCATGTGTAGAAGAACTTAGAAGAAGGAAACAAACTAGAACTACTATATACAAGATGAACATGTTGAAAACTAATAGAAAAACTTGAGAAACATCCCATTGATAGGGATGAGGAGTTCCTCACCATCCAACCAATATAGTTGAAAATCATTACTTTCCTTGTAGTTGGTGATGATACAAGGCCCACTCTAAAGACTATTAAACTTGGAGTGTTTTCCTCACTTGGCATAATATTCATCCCATATAAGCACTATACCTCCTTGTTGTAATGTCTTAGATGAATCTCTTTTATCAAATGATTTATTTAATTAGTTTTGAATAGACCACATGGTATGCATGTAAATATATCTTATCTCCTCTAAATTTCTCAGTTCATTCATTCTCATTGCATTGCATCATCTTCTAAGAGTTAAATTTGGTGAGTAAGCTCTAATGCTATCAGTTCAAGAGAATTACGTAGTCTTGCCTCTCTACCATAAACAAGGAGGTAAGGGGAGTGTTAATTATATCTATTAGGTATGACTCTATATGCCCATAAGGTAGTATTTAAATTTATATGTCATTCCCTTTTATTATCCTCTATGGTCCTCTTAATGATCCTTATCAAGTTTTTATTTGTAGACTTTGCTATCTCATTGCCCTATGGGTAATAGCTGGAGTAAGCCTTGAGGTAAATGCCATGGCTAAGGTATCACTCACATACTTTATCACTACTGAAGACTAAGGCATTATCAGATATGATTGTTGAAGGTAAAACAAACCTAGTAATAAAAATATTATATAACTTTAATACTAAGTTCTCATTGGCCTCTTTAAGTGTAGCTACCTCTACCCACCTTGTGAATTAGTCATGGCTATTAAGGCCCACTTATTCCCATAAATTTAATTTGGATGGATCATGCCTATGAATTCTAGGCCCATTACATTAAGGGATGTTCAAATTGGATAGGTTATAAGGGTATGCAAGTTAACCATTGCTTATCAGTGAACATGACACACTTTAAACACTTTTTGACCTAATAATGTGAGTCTATAAAAAATTTAGACCAAAATTAACCTTATCTAATTATTTTGGAGGTTGTGGTCTTGGAATAAAAGTGCCCACCAATAGGACCATCATGAAACTACTCAAGTAACTTGTCAATCTAGCTTGATTCAACACACCTTAAAAGCATGCTTCCTATATCCTTTTTAAAGATAAATCCATACACCAAGATATAAGGTATGTTATGCAACATAAAGTTTCTATTTTTGGTCCTATCTAAGCCTTTAAGACATTGGCCTATTTGGAGAAACTTGATTGCATCATGCGTCCAACTAATAGGAGTTATGTTTGTAGTTACCTACTGACTATCATGGACTACCAACACTATGTCTTTATATTCTTTAACCTCTTCTAAAAGGTGTTCATAGAGACCACTACCCCTGATTAGATTGGTAACTTACACGTTAATTTCATATTCCATACACTCTATCACCCACCCAACTCTCTTTTCACTTAAATCTCTATTAAGTATGAACTCCTTCATACTTGGGTGCTCTACCATCAATATGACTCTATTGTTAGACACCGTGTGTCTAAACTTATTTAAACCTCTCATAATGGTAAGTAAATTGTTATACATACATTTTTACCTATATTCATATCCTTCTAAATCTTGACTAAAGAAGGCAATTGGTTGTTCTAGCCATTCATCATTATACTGCATGAGCATAGAAGAAATGGCATCAACTATAGATAATGCATGCAAAAATAAATATTTTCTAAAGTTAGGTTTGAGGATGGTGGGGGATTGGGAGATGGCCTAATTGATGGCCTCAAATATTCTATTTCCTTCCTTTCTCCATGTGAACTCATTATGATTCTTAAGCATATGAGTAAGTGGATTTACTAACTCTATAAAACCTGAAATGAATCTCCTTATGAAATTAATCTTCCCCTAAAAGCTCTACAAACTTTTATTATGATCAGGTAGGGGTAAGGCTAATATTTATTCAATATTATTAGGGTATATGGAGAGGCCATACTTTTATACCACATGTCCTAACAATCTACCCTCATAGACTATAAATATACATTTCTTAGGGTTTAAAGACACTCCAAACTACCTACACCTATCAAAGAATAACCTCAAGTGTACCATGTGATCTACAGGGTCCTTTGAAAATATAGTGATGTCATCAAGATATATGATCACCATCACATTAATTATCCCTTGAAAGACAACATTCATTTCCCTTTGGAAATTTTCCACTGCATTAGATAGTCTAAAGGGTATATTAATGTATGCATAGGTGCCCCACTTTGTTGTGAAGGTAGTATTATGTATATCTTCCTCCCTGACCAATATCTAGTTATATCTAGAGTATCCATCAATCAAAAAAACCTTTGAGATCTTGAAACCTTTTGAAGGATCTGATCCATTTATGGTAGTGGATAATGGTTTCTCAAAGACACCTTGTTAAGTTCTCTAAAATCAATAGATAAGCATATCTCTCCATTTTTCTTCCTCATAGGCATAAGTTTTACCACCCACGAGGAATTATTAATAGGGAATATGATCTTTGATTTAATTAGTTTTGATAACTCACTTCTCATGAGCTCTCTAACCTTAGGGTTGACTAGTCTTTGCTTTTGCCTTATCAATTTTTCATTGTCTTCCAACTCTATGGTCTATTGGGATAACTTGGGGTCAAAGCATTTAAAATCATTTTACTCCCATGAAAATACATCTTCAGACACTTGGCATAAGGCTATGAAGGCAACTCTCTCTTCCTTGGTGTTCACTTTTCCCAACTTAAGCAACTTGTCCTTAAAAATGCTCGCTTCTCATAATGTTCCTCTTTGGTTGAGATACTAACCTTGTCCTTCCTCAACTAGTCATATTCATTGAATATTCTCTCAAATGTCACCAATCCTTTAGGAAAATTTTTAGTTCTTAGCTATACTATCTAGTCATTTAGATTGATGATAAAATCTACCTTATTTATTATGATAAAAAATTTCCTCATGCATGAGAAAGCAATCAATTTGATCATCATTGTCAAAGAATTTCAAAATCACCTAATTTTAGGTATAGATATCCTACATTCAACCTTGATTTTTCACTATCCTTGAGTGCCTTTGATTTTATAAATAATGCCACATTGGGCACCTATGGTAGATAGTCTATCTACATAATGATTAGACTCCCTAGGTATAGAATAGATGTCAAAGGATAATAATTCTTATAAAAGATACCAAAATTAGTGTTTGTATGCGTTCAAAAGATGATTATTTATTTTACTAACACATTTCACCTACTACACCACTAGATCATTATCCCTTTTAACTTGAAAATTTTTGATTCCTTTTATCCTTACCCATTGTAGCCCATTTATGAAGACTTTATATTATTTAGTGTTTTAAGTAAAACTAAATTGGATCCTTAATGAAAAATATTAAATTTTATTATAAGGGGAAACAACCATCACTCATACCCCAATCCCATTATTTGACCTTGATCCATTAAAAAATAAAGTCCATATGCCTTCATACTCTTGGGTTGGGATTATGAGACTAGGTACAATAAATTATTCTTCATGCATATATTATACACCCAATATTACTTACTTAATGGTATTATATGTGTAAAAACCATGATTTTAAACTTCTCATTCATCAAGGAGGAAGTCTAAGATGCCTTCAAGATGATCTTTGGACTCTTGATCATTGATGTTTTCATCTTCATCTAGGATAGTGCAACTCACATTGGATAGGTTGGGCATATATGGTTCTAAATGGAACCTAGAAATAGGTCCAAACCTAATGTTTACTCTTGTATATACCTAGTACTAAAGACCATGTATGACCAGTCAAAATAATGGTAACCCCCAATATTTGTAGAGAAATCCCTAGATAGGCATAGGGAAGAATATGGAGGAAGGTCAAATACCATGACATATTGGGAGATGGTATAGTTAGGGAAGGTAGATAATAATATATTAAGATCCCTTATAACATGTATTGTCTTTGTGGGAGATCCATCTAATTTCAAAAATCCCTTTTCATTGGGCTCATACTTGATAGCTAACTTCTTAGCTATGGATTTTAGCATGATTGAAGTAGAAACACCACTATGTATCATGTAAATGTGGACAATTAAGTCTCTTATTATGAGTGATAAGTATAAATTAGGTGGATTGAGTACTTTATGAGCTTGGATTTAATTAGGTTGACTCTCATTAGCATAAACTACGCTCATCTTATCAACTTGCTTATTTGTGAATGAAAGCTTGGAGAGCTCTTATTCAAGAAGATATTTCTACCCTAGGATGATTAGAGCATCCCTTATAGGAATTATAATATTAGAATTATTCATGAAATCTATAATTTTTAAGGTATATTTGGCATCCTTAGGTTATAAGTTAGAAGTAGAGGCATCACTTGTAGCTTGTGTAACTTGGGGAATGAAAGGACTCTTCTATTTCTACCCATGACCTTATATTATATTCTATGTTAGAGATGTTTTATGGACTTTACCTTGAGTATTAGTATCTTGATCTACTTGGGTATGTGTTGGATTTTTATTAGACTACCCTAAACTATCTTACACCATCTCTCTCTTATCCCTTGTGTGGGCTGACATTGAGTTACATATTTTGAGCACATTCTACCCCAAGTTTTTTTTCACTTTCTCAAAAGAGTGTTCACCTTATTTAAAGTTATCAAAGTTGGTCTCAGTGGGTACCTTACTCAAATTACATCCTTGTTTAATTTGTAATCTAGCTTGGAGCATGATAGGCATGTCTCCATGAGGCATTTAAGGACCTTATTAGTGTTATGGAGGAGGCATGTTGTTAGGTGCATGAAAGGAAGGACCCTATTGCATGTAAGAAGTCTAAAATATTTTCCCTCTTATATCCATTTATATCTCACCTAATTTCCCTCATGTATTAGACCAATTTCCTTATTGTGCATAGTTATTCTATGTTGGCATCAATACCCTTGAACTACTAATAGCATTAGGGTTGTAACTATTGTAAGGTCTAGCCTATGTAATATTCAATTGGCCTTGTTGGTTAGGTGGATAAGGGGGTATATTATATGGATAAGATTGGTATGGATCATTATAAGGGACTTGATATGGTATATAGGATTTATTATGCTTCGTTTATAAGGCTACTAATTTACTATATTGGGCTTTGAATAAATCCTCTATCTTACCAAGCCTATCTACTTGGCTACCATTAGACTGATCTTGGTTGTTTGGGGTTAGAAATGGAGTAATGTTTGGGGATTTAGGTTGAATTTTTGTAAATAAGGGCATGATGATCCTAGGAGTAATCTTGCCTACTTGGATTAGGTAGTTTTCTACTCTTATGAAGATCTCACATGCTTATGGCAATTGGGTTCCTCCCATGAACTATATCATTATAAAATCATCAAAAATCAAAGCCCTTAAATAGTATAAGAATGCATAGTTATGGGTGGGCTTGATGCTTACAGGGATCCTATCCAAAAAATTTAAAATCTATAATTAAAATCAACCATAGATTCTTAGGGGGCTCTCTTGATTGAGATGAGTTATTCTAATAGGGAAACATGGTCACTTATACCTTTAAAATTCTTACATATACTCTCACCAAATTCATCCCATGTGCTTATGGAGGTTAGCATGAGAACCATTTACCACTTAATATCTTTACCCCTCAGTGAGGTTTCCAATATTTTCATGGCTACATTTTCTTGGGTTATGTTGTGTACTAAGCTCAAGTTGGCTATATCAATTGTGTTACAAGGGGTGGTGGAGTTTTTGCCTATAAATTAGGTTAAAATTTTAAGGGAAAAAATGGGAATATAATCAAATTGGTTAAGTTTTAAAGGGTTTCCACCATTAAAGTATATAAATACTTACATTTTAGGTCTAGCCTTTTGGATTAGAGGACTTGTAACAAACTATGTTTTGATAGAATTGGTAGAATTAGGGGAATTATAATAATTAGGAGGTGTAGTACTAGGATTAAACCAAGTAACTAACGTTATTCTATCTAATGATAACTCAATAAATTCAATATGATTACCTTTTGAAGATGATCTAGTGGATACCTTTTGCATGAAATGACCTATAGATCTACCATTGATTATATTTATCCTTCCATATGTTCTCAAAAGTTGTCAAAACATGTCAAAGAATGTCTCAAGGCACTTGATATATTGTCCCACTAGGTCTGCCAAAACTGTTAGCTACCCATGTTTCACCCTTCTTAAAGAAGACTACTCAAACCCTTCTCAAACATGGACTAACATGGGATTGAACTATAGGCTATGGGTTACCTGTTATCTAGGATAAACCTCTATTTTTTATAGGGATATATCCCTTTATTTTTCACTTTAATTATCTATTTATAAGACCTAACTCTATTGGGATGAAATTGGAAAAGAGATGAGAACTTATGAAAGAACCTACACTAAAGTGGTGATGCATCAATGATTGAGTATCCACTCTTAGTTTATCCCTAAAACACACTAATGAACCTAATGAATACTACAAATAATTAGACCTATTAATGATTTTCTATGAATGAATGTTTCATGTGAAGGTTAAATGAGATTTTTTTAACTTGAAGGATAAAAACCTATATGTGCACAAGACACTATGAGGTCATGAAACTTCAAGAACAACTTTACTTCTCAACACTTCACATAACCTAAATAAGTTTACAACATGAATTTAAGTTCATGAAAGGACCTAAATATGAAAAAAAATCATACATTTTTAAAATTAACTCTCATAAGGCACACTAACATTTAACCAAGAAATCTACAACTATCTTTCTATTGATTCAATGAGGCAAGGTACAATTTTGGTAGAGCTTTGATACACCTAGTCAAGGGATGATAAAATACAATCTCAATGCCTACTTAAATAGAATTTTTGAGAGAGGAGAGAAGATTCAATGTTTAGAAGAGACCATTAATGAGACCAAGGTGGTACATAGAAGTTACAATAGTCCTAATCACTCATCCCATGCATTGATATCTTTCATTGACTCCCTTTTGGCATAGATAAGAGGTATGAAGGTTATAACTACTTCATTTTAATCCATATAGGTTATAACCACACTATAAATATCTCATTAATACATCTAGTGGCAATTACGAGGCATACATAGGGTGTTATTATGCCTCTAAGAGGCATTAAGCAACCTCTCCTTTAATATGCATGTTGACTTGATAATGATACTATCTCCACCCTTTCATAATGACCTACAATTTGGGATATGATTACATTAATGGGTAGTTAAAAAGTGTAATGGTGGGTCCTTAACATACTCATGTCATTATATGCCCACTAGACCCTTCCATCTACAAGTTAAGTAGGCTTATTCAGCTAACTCATCATCTTTATACTCATTCACTACCTAAATGTCTAAGATGTCTAAACTAGGTGCTAAAATCATATAAGAAGACTTAGATTATTCCTATATTAACCCCTTATATTGGAACTTAGAATTCTTGGATATCCTTCATCTACAAACACATTTACCTTACTTGATGGGCTATTTGGAAAGAGTTAGCAGATATGTTTATAGGAAGATTCATGAATAGTTCCAGTTTTGAAGGAGTAAAACAACTATTGAACTTGTCTTTCTGATAGTTTAGAACTTTTGGCTAGGCATTATACCCCTTTTTTCAATCAATACCCTACAAATTTGCAATTTTTGGAGGTGTCTTATAGCCTTCATATAATTAGGTACCAAGGTCATGAGCTCCTCTAAGTTGCAAATGCATTTTAGGTGTTTTTTACTAGCTCTTTAGTGTTTGGATGCATTTCTCACTAAATCTCCCTATTTGAGTCCTTATTAGGGTTTAAGAGGGGTTTAAGAGTGCTTAGGAGTCTTAGTTATGGTTCATAGAGATTAGAGATTGAATCTCTAAACCAATTACATAAAATCCATGCTAATAGACCTTTCTACTTCCCCTAAAGTTATTAGCTCTCCATATAGAGCAACCATACAATTATGAGCATTTGAAGATGCTCTTTGGGTGAAAAACATGATTCCCAAGTAGGTTCTGAGTGTCTACAAACTATAATGACTAACTATCAAAATATCCTAGAATTTAAAGTGGCCAAGGTGTCTTTACACATCATGATAATACCTTAAAATAATATTTAAAGCATCCTTTCTTCCCAAATTGCTCTTTGCTCCACCTTTTTGTGACATAGTCATAATGAAGGTGATATACTAGTCTATCTACAGCCCTAAATATTGATCTTTGGCCTAAATCATAAGGTTTGGTAGCACTTACACCTTGTTACCAATCTGAATATTACCTCAAAATTCATATAGAGCAGCAATATTGGCTTGATCAATCCTCTTAACCCTCTATGAGTGCATATAACCATCAATCTTAACACTTATTATTATCTACTAGTTAAACCAATCATCAATGTCTATAAAATTTCCTATTATATGGCTATTTAGGATATTCAAGACCCATTATTCCATCTTATCCTCATTATGGACACAAACACTTCCAATCTCCCTACTTTTAGGCTCAAACTAGTCTTCCCAAGCCTATTCTATATAGTTTAACCCTTTCATATGCCAAACAGTGAGTTTCGATGATTATAAAGAGACTTTTAGAGACCTTAAAGTTAATTTTATGGTCAAAACTTCTCATCTAGATGGGTTTTAAAGGAACAATTGTCCATTGGGTCATTCTTTGGGTTTAGGTAGGCTTTGAAACATCCAACATCTTAATAATGGTTCATAGCATACAAACATCCAAACCAAAATTGATGACCACTAAAATATATTAAATTGACCTCCTCATCTTCCATGAATATCCTAGGGTCCCATACAAAGAGTGTGTTAAGATAAGAGCATTAGAAGGTGGCACTCATGTTGTCTGCTAACCAATTTTGATAGGTTATTTTCTTAAGGATCATTCATAAAGGTTATCCCCCCAATTCAAACCAATACTTCATGGATAAGTATTATATATGGAGAATTAAACTTCCCTAATATATTTTGGCTTGATCATATATATGGTGAAGTGTGTGAACACTTTAAATTACCTCTTGAGTTGACTGTGTATAGGGTTGAATGGCTCAATTAGGGTTTTGAAGCTACTTTGGACTTTTCCTTATTTATATATATTTTTAATATTATTATTAGGAATTCAAACACATTTAAACATTCCTCATTAGTCATGAAACTTGTTGTAAGAGCTTATAGATACCTTAAGATAGCAATAAGGTTCATGAATAAGCTTGAATTTTATCTGCATTAGTCTATCTTTAAGGGAAATTGACTATAACTCTAAATGCTAGTCCCTTTCTAGGTTGTATTAGAATATTAAACATATTTTAATATTTCATAATAACCATTCATGGACCCTAGTATGCCTGCAAACCTTTCAAAGCATGATTTTACTCATCTAGCCCCCAGAATTGACTATCACAGATAGGGATAGGTCCAAAATAAAATAGTAGGTATAACCACTATTTTTCTATCCCATATAGAATCATGGATGCCTTTTATTATCACAAGGACTATTTTTACTAAATGTTGGGGTCTGTTTGTGCCTATAAAGGCCTCAAATAGTCATTTTACTCATACTAGTTATAGGCTACCTACTGACTGCATGGTTAGGCGTGAGATTTCTGAGTAGGGTTCTTGTCCTTTGTTTCCTGATATGCCTATGATGATAAGGTTTCAATAACATGTGTTTTAGGCTTGTATACACCTTCAAATATTTATTTCTAGCATCTCTTCCCTTATATACCATTCTCCTTCTCAATTTTAGGACTTGTGCTAATGAAGCCCTATGTGTACTCAAATCTGATGTTTAATTTTCTTTATCTTTAAAATAGATTGATCACCAATAGTTTCCTTCCTCTTTAGCTTTAATATTTCCCTTTATTTTATGAAAACTAAATATTATCCTATATAATATGGAGATACCAATATACACAAACAATGCCATATGCATTTACCTACCTATATTGTCTATCTACAAGGGTTTGAGTATCAAGCTTGTATGAGAGTAAGGTGGTCTAGTGTATCTTAAAAATTATGTAATACAATCACATGTTTATTTATATATTTTAGATGCACACACTCTTATGATCATACCACTATTTATGCTCATTAGGGTCCACACAGTGTTCTTGAAAACTTTTATATTGTAGGCTCAAAATGGTTGACTATAGGTGGTTATTTGCCTCCTTAGTTAGATGTATAACCATATATGGAAATATCATTCGTGATGTAATTTTATTTTTGGGTTTCAATAGATATTTGGATCTGATCACATGATATATACTTGTAATTAAGGGTATATGGTTAGAAGAGGGTGATTGTGGGGTGATACATGAATAATAGGGTTAAAACATAGTGAAAATGGTAGTGGGAAACAACATGAAATGGTAAGGTGTGAAAATGACAAGGACTAAAGCATAAAGACCATTATAAATCAACCAATAGAAACCTTGAATACCCTAACACATATAATCATGTAAACACACCACTTTAGAGCTAGGAAAATGACACACATAGTCAAAAAATAGAACTTAATAATCTTTGAGGAACCTTAATAATGGAAAAAAACATTAATCTTTATTAAAAATTATGTGGTTTTAGAGGCAAGGAGGGTGGTTTTTAGGCCTACTGAGACTACCATGGAGATTGAGAGATATGTTAAAAAGAGCATGATTATGATCTATTATAATTCTAACACCTCCATATGTGTTCTTATCTGCATTTGAAGGATATGAGGGAAACTTTGAATAACACACAGTGTTGATAGACAATGAACCTTAGATATACATGAGCCCTTTTTTTTAAGATATTTTGAGATGACTAGAGGCTATTGTGAACACCAAATTTGAGCAAGAAGGCATGGGTAATCTTAAAGCACTAGACCAATACTTAACATTACCAACTTCTTTTGATGGAAGCATTTAACTCTTTGTTAATTACCAAGATTTTCCTATAGGTTTCACATAGTGCTAGTTTTGAAGGATTGTTAGTTCCATAAGTTCACATGTGTGAGCTAAACACTAAAAATTCCATGACATGATCCTTCTAGCCCTGAGGAAATAGGATTACTCATTAGTTTGATGAAGTAATCCAATAATCCATGAAAACCATCCTATTCCATTTATCCTATGCAAACAAGAATTACTTATAGATCCCTTATGTTTTTAAGGAATTTCCATATAGCCTATGAGACCAATCCAAAAAAGAAAATTCACATAGGTAGAATCTATCTGAGTTTAATTTCCTTGGCTAAGAGCTTAAACCCGCATTCTCTATCCTTTGTATAATCTAAGCATAAATTTGAGGAGATTTTTAAGTTTACCAATGAACTTGAGGATAAAGTAGGTCAGTTTTGATCTACCTTTACATTGAAACACTCTAATTTTTCCCCTACTTTCCATTAATAACCTCCCTCTACAAATCCCTGACTCTACCTAAGCTAGTCCATATTGTACAGATCTGTACCACTTGGGAAACCTTTGGAAATTACAATTTTTATACATTTTCTATTGATTCATACTAAAAGACATTAGTAACAAGTGTTATGGATGAAAAATAGGGGTCATTTGATGTTTTGAAGCTAATGGTATGAATTAGGGGAGTTGAAAAGTCATAAATGACATGTGTGGGATCCATTAGGGGTATTTAAGCATTGACCATCATGGTAATGGGTTTAATGGGGGTCTAAAATGATTTAGTGATGGTCTAATTAGTCTTATTAGGTCTATTGAAGGCATGTGAGGTGGCTTAGTGGACCATAAAGGTCAAATTAGGCCTCATTATGACAAAAAATATTGACTTTAGCACATACTCATGACCTTAAAAGGACATATGAAATAATATGATGTTAATATCTAGAAAGAAACCTTTATGATATATTAAAGACCTTAATTAGACCACAAGACACTTCTCATGATGTTATTGAAGGACTGAAATTTAACATACCTTATGTTATTAGGTAGAATAGAGGTATTCATGATTCTTCATTAGACTGCCTTCTCAATTTACCTTCACCAAGACATTTTTCAAATGTTGGAGCTCTATCAAAGTGACTAAGGACCTCTAAACATGCTCAATCATCATGCAACATTTGAATGAAGTTAGATCCAAGGTATGGAGGGTCACAAGGAAATTTTATAACATGACATATAATGAATTGATTGAATGGCCCAAACTCATAAGGACGAGATGAAACCATGAGACTAATGATGGATCAGGACTCAATGACATTAGGTTGACCCCTTTCTAGGTCTAGGACTAGAAAGTGGTCAACATTCCTTATATAGAGGATGAAATTTCTCCCCATGTTCATACTAGGGGGGGGAATATTAGTAAATATTAGTATGAACATTATTCATAATATTAATATTTGTGATGTGTAAATAATACTCTCATAAGATATTTCATAAAAGATAGTCTTAAGGAGGAGTTGAGGGAATAAAAGGATGAGAGATATTAGGAGATAAATTTGAGAGATATGAGGATGTTGATCAGTGTTAAACCCTTATGTAAAGGAGACCACTCTCCTATATATTGTACTTTTGGATGATGAATAAAAGATATGAAGAATTATATGTTATAGTCTAATTTATTTGTTGTAAATATGGGTTAATCATTTTATCTATGATGTCTTGATCTCATGGCCCTAGGCCATTTCCTACATAACCCAAATTATCCATAATCCAATTAGGGATAGGATACCTAGGATTCTAAAAACAATTATCAAGGCCATTAGAATACAACTAATCTCCTTTAGTAAGGGCTTCTTTATCTTGATTTGGTAAAGTTGTTGGTACAAATACTGCTATTGGTTTCTACATTTTTTTTTCTTTTTCCAAATCATGTTAGACCTACAAGGGATTTGGTAAGGATTGGGTCCACTATAAGACATAGGAGGCTTAAATAAATTTTTAATGTGTAAGGCATCTTTCATATGGTATGTGGAAATTTCAACATCCTAAATAGTGACCTATTTCATAAATGTTGCGGGGAATGGATCCACCAAAGTGGAAGTAAGATCACTTGGCTTGATATAATTAGACTTGGGTAGTTCTAAAACTATTCCTTTGTTCTTATTTGCTACAAATTTAGAACTAAGGCAATAGTTATAATTGTGAAATTTAGCCTCTATGTGTTTACAATATTGGTAGAGATATAAATCAACATGAATGGTAACCTCAATTCTAGCATGGGGGAAGTTGAAGCACTGGTATAAGGTAGATGGGACAACCCATACTTCATGGATCCAAGGATGACCATGAAGTATGTTATAGTGATATTCAATGTCCATGACATGGCACAAAGTATCATGAGATACAAACCTAATAATGACTAGAAAATAGATATTTCCAAAAGACTCTCTTTTAACATTATCATATGCCTTGATCATGATTATCTCTAATTAGTTGTCAGTGGTAGTATAACTATTGTCCAAATTTAGCCCACGTACTAAAATTTGTCTGGAGGCAATGCCATGTTACAGAGGTCATGGGATGAGTTTGTATATGCCTTAGAAAATAATCAGGGCTTTTAAGGATCAAGTAAAAGTTTGAAGACTAATTATTTAGGTAAAGTGTCTGGGTATAATGTTAAAGGCATGAATTCTTTTGAGAAAATTATTTATTAAATTTTGTTGTGTTGAATTTATTTTGGGGAAAATGTTCTATGATAATTTACCGGAAGAAGAGGTTTCTTTTGAACATTTTATCCATAGAAAAATCTAAGTACTTTTATTTCAAGAAAAGTGGCCACAAAAAAGTTCATGAAGGTTTATTTATTTTGGATATTTTTTCCAAATTTTTTTTCCCTAAGTCATTTCCATCAAATAAAATGTCTACAAAAAAAGTTTGATAAAAAGACTATGGATAAATATTTCAAGAAAATTGTCCAAGATAATCTTTCTAAAGACTAAAGGTCCATGAGGAAAGGTCCAAAACACAAATCCCAAAAGAATTATTTGTTATGGGTAAAATACATAAGAAGTAGATGGAGATGTTTATGTAAGTATCAAATTTAGGCCACATCAAGTAACTATTGAAATTTAAAGATGCAATGATGAACATGTGAAAATTAAATTTGAGCTCATAAAGTAGCTATTTGTATTTAAGTGGGTCCTTGATTGATGATCCACATTCAATATAATTAAACATCTAATGACATGTGTAAAGTCAAGGAGTCAATGAGATATTCATGCAAATGTTAAGTCAAATCCTTAAGAACTAGTTGTTTGGATTTAGATATTATAAAAGGTCCCTAAGTTGAATGTGCAAATGATAAATGTAAAAATATAAATTGTTTAGATCAAATTTAATGCCACATGGGTGAGTTAGGGTTGATTATTCAATCCAAATCTAATAGATCACATTTAATTATGCTTTCAAGATCTAACGGTGAAAATAAGTTTGAAAAGGTTAAAGAGCTTAGATTAAATGCAAGGCCACCATGTGGCACAAGCACAATAATAGACAAGATGAAAAAAAGATCCTAAGGCTCAATGTAGGGATACCAAGTAGCACCATCTTAGATATAGGTTGAAAAGTTAAGCGCAATATTGATGGATCTCACTCAATTATACAGATTAGAATCCATGATGAAAGATGATTTAATGGGTTAATAAAATAAGTTGATTGTGATATAAAATTAAATAAGGGACAGCCTAAGACTTTTGATAAAGGTTGAAGGGGTAGAGTTTCAACCTAAGAAAATAAAATATAAAGGATCCAAGTCTAAGTAGGATCAAGGTTGAACCAATGGGACCAAATATCAAATAGAGTATCATTAATATATGAATTTAAGAAAATTAATAATCTTAGATTGGTTTTTTATCTATATAATGGACCTATGATTTAGATGTAGAGATAGAGTATACATGCAAAGGGTTTCTTATATCAATGTGGATCCCTCCTTGACAAGATAGGTACTAGCCACCATTCATAACATGGCTATGTCAGTTTTGAGATCTAAGGATCTAATCCTCATGAACATGTCAAGTGGGCTTAGGGTCCCAAGGTGGTGAACTGGTAGTTAGAGAAGTAGTTAAGAGCATTGATTCTACTTAAATATACTATTTCATAATGTAGAACAAACCCTTGCCTTCTAGTGGGATTTGTCATCCAATGAAAGGAGTTTGAAGGTTATTAGAGTTAAAAAAGGCTAATTGGTTGAAATAAGACATGTATGTCAAAAGTAATTAATAAATTGCCACCACATGACTAAGATATTTTCTCCACTCTCCTATGCATGTTCCCATCTCTCTCTTTCCATTTTTGATATATATAGAGACTTTAGAGCCTAAAAAATGATCCATTTACTCCCTCTCTTGGGCATGACTAAACTCTATCAAGATGGAGATTGTAACCTCTTGAAATAAATAAAAGACTAGATTTTAGATTTCATTTTGATCATCTAATGTGTTCATGTCAATTGATTTGCATATGTGGTAGAGTTTTTCTCCCTTATCAAGTCTTGATCTCACCTAGTTAGTAGTTATCCTATTATGCAGGTCATTTTTAGTGTTCAATATCTTATGATAGGATCCCACATGTGGATACTTTGACTGGTTAGTGTCTTGCATTATACCTCTCCATCACTTCCCTTATTTTTTGATCATTTGGCAAACCTTTGTATTAAATATTGATGTATGACAAATATTTGGAATCCTTGATCTAGTCTTTTAATTTTTTCATTAGTGTTTTAAGATTCAAATAGAGTGGATCAACCATAATTTAGGTGCACCACTATTATTATCTTAGGTTTCCATTTCATGTTATCTCTCTCTCCATTTTACCTAATCATTAGTAGGTTTTAGTAGTGGAAATGAGCTAAAATGATGCATCAAAGGAGCTAGCCTCATTAAAAAAATCCTATATCTATAACCCCAATATAGGATACCCACAACTTGGGGTTAGTCCCATATTGATTTAGATTTGGAAGTAGGACCTAAACACTTTTGCTTCTAGATAGGGTGCAATCTATACCTATAATAGTTCTAGCACACCCAATGGGACCAAGATCCAAAAGAGTGTAAAGATCTTAGTGTGTCTTTCCTCTAATCAACTTTTAGAAGTAAATAAGTTACTACTAATGGTGACTCTGAACCAAAGCTTTGGGTTATGAGTAGATCAAGTATGTCTCATTAAATATTTTAATTAGTTCTTGCTTCTCATTTGACATATGAGGTTAATATGAATAGCTATGGCGAATATCCCTATTGTTCACCCCCTTATCAATAACCTTGTTGAGTTTCTCATGATCCTTATTATCAAGGGAATGGGTCTTACCTTCCTCATGGTCCTCACAAATAATATGAGGACACATATCAATCATACACACAAGAGTATTTTCATGATCCTTTATATAGATAGAAATCCCATCGTAATACTGATCCTTACTAGCCCTTTCATGAGCCATCCATACTGTTAGGGTGTGGAGCTAAAAGCTTCACCTTAAGGCAAACATGGAGGTTTCTGAGTGTATGCTATCATCGGCATTGGTAGGCCACAACTGACATCAGTCAGGGGAAGCATAGAGCAAACTGGCATCAGTAGGAGATCAGCCGGCATTTGTCACCTCCAGTCAGGCAGGGACTGACATTGGTTGCCTATGGTAGTCAAAACTGCTATTGATGAATAGCCAGTTAAGTGAACATGGTGTTTGCATGATAAAGACTAGTTCGAGTCTTTGAGCTACTTGTCTAAATTAGTGTATGCATGAGATCTATATAATAGACTCATGGGTTGTATTGTTAAGTGTAGAACTTGTAGAACCCAAGTGTGGAGCTTGGAGAGTTCTTCCCATGGTGGAATCAAGTAGGATTCCCCATGTATGTAAGATCAGGTTTGACATGCAAGGTGTTGTAAGATCATGGTGGAGATCTACATGTGATAAGTAAGATCAGGTTGGTATCTTCTGCCTATTTCATTCTCAACCATAGCTTTCCAAATCTTGAAAGTCTCAAATACATCAGATTTCTTCTTAATACAATAGATCCATACCTTTCTTATAGCATCATCTATGAACGAAACATAGTACTATAATCCTCCAATAGAATCAACCTAAGCCGGTCCCCACATGTCTGTGTGAACAAGCTACAGCTTATGCTTCTTCTTTATTGACCCAGTCTTGAGAAAACTCACTCTCTTCTATTTTCCAAAAACACAGTGCTCACAAAAATCTAGATCTATGTTTTTCAAATCTAAAAGCTTACCTTTAGACTTAAGAATTCAAATTCCCTTCTCACTCATGTGGCCAAGCCTTAAGTGCCACAATATTGCATCCACATCTAAAGTAAATAATACAAAAGGAGAATTGTTAGTAACACAATTACATAAATAGAGAGTACCTACTCTCTTACCTCTGGCCATTACAAGTGCACCCTTGGTCACCTTCTAAGACATACCAATGCTTATGTAGACTTTAGTGAGCCTAGACAATCATGCACTAGAATTATGCCCATAGAAGTATTATGGAAAAGATATCCTTACTCACTATATCCATTATGTGAGGAAGTTATTGAAGCAAGTGAAATAATAATGGGGGTATGTTGAGAGAGAAAATTATAAAAATCTCATAGGTGAGATGATGGATGTAGGTGTTTACATTGAAAAAATTGAGGATGAGCTTTAAGGCCTTGAATAGTAGTAGGTTCAGCCTCACCAATCTTGTGTGCCTTCATATACACCACCTCAGCTTTCTTATGTGCCACCCATTCCTCCCCAAGAGACCATTCCAAGTGACCCTCTGAATGTTCCAAGTTATTCATGTGTTCCATATACCTTTCCTTCTTGGATATCTATCCAAGAGAGATATCAAAGAAAGGGGGAGACTATTTCTAGACAACCTGTTGTTGAGGTCCAAAGCTCCATTCTTCCCCAAGAACCCCTTAAAAAGAACTTCAATTGTCTAAGCTAGAATCTATATTTGAAATCCAAAGTTAAAGGGAAATTTGAACCAATACAAATCTCTCTCATCCCTCCTCAAGAATCCTCTTATGTTCTCTATCATGAATCCACTAGCCATCTTAAAGAGAAGTTATTCCAAAAAGATATAGCAAGGCAAATCAAAGAGTTGGAGTGGAAGACAAAGAAATAGAAGGAGAACCAAAATCAATTTGGTAAAGAGGATCCTATATCTTTTCCATCTTGGAACCAAATCATGTATTCAAGTGAATCCAAATTCATTCAATCCCCACCCCTCCCTCCTCAAGAATCTAAGTCACTTCCATATTGGAGATCCATCTAGAGTAGTATGAAAAAGGAGGAAGACATGAATTTCAAAGACAAACTATTGGACCAAGGAGGTGTCACATATATCTCATCTCTCTAGGAGTCATCCCTAGAATATCCTATATCAATCCTTAAAGAGGTAAGTAATGAACTAGCATTACTGATATTGATGGATTATCAAAGTCAGAAGAAGAAATCATTTTTGGAACACCACTTGGAAAGAGTGAGCATTTCTCAGTATTTCATAATGTCAAAGAGGATGAGTTGTAAGAATATGTGCAATTTGGAAATAGGATCTAATGGGAAAAAGTCTTAGATGTGCATCAAAAGGTTGTTTCTCAAAAAACTCTTGATCACATATTAATTATATAAGGTCAAAAGTTTTTTCAAGATCTTGTGGTAGTTGATATAGATCAAGAATCGGCTCATATTTATTTGGAAGGTATCCATGAAAATGACTCACATATAACCATTACTAAGGTAAAAAACATTATTGAAGAGGATTCATGGTAGTAGCTATACTATAGATTCATAGGAGAGCTTGAAATTTCATCAGTAGTGAATCTCTTGAGACCAAGATGGAAGTTGTTGTTCTTTAAGATGACTCAATACATCAACCTAATTCTAAATCACTCTTAGATAATTTTCATTAAAAAATGGATCTCTTTCAACATTATTGGGTGAATATTTTGTTAACCAGCTAACTGGTGAGCAAAATAGGTCTTATCACCACAATAATAGGGAGATTGATCAGCTAGATGTGCAGGTTTACTACATCAAAAGGGGATAAATCTCTCCTCTCATCAATGGGAGGTTCCCTATTAAGTATACAGAGCTATATAATATGTATATAAGTAGAAAATAAGACACAAGGGTAGGACAAACCATCCATCTCTCTTTTTTTAGAGACGATGCTAACAAATAGAGGAGAAATCTTGGGAAACACTAAAGGCACTTCTCTTCTTTCAGAAGTATTCTTGTAGGAAATAGCAGTAGTCCTTTCAAGGAACAAGTAACCGATAACCAAAGTACAAAGTAACCAGCAATATAAGATGCAGCACAAAGTCTCCACCTTAACTGCCCAAGAGAGAGATACGAATAACAATGGGGGCACAAAGTCATCCCAAGGTCCTTTACATAGGAAAAAGAAAATACAAACACACTAAAAGTACTTATGGGGGCACAAATTCATCCCATAGTTGGTCTTCAGGACACCTTCCTAACCACTTCCACTAGTTCTGCTTGTTAGATCAAATAAACAAGAATGATTTTAGGAAATAGACATATGAATAATTCCCTAAATAATACAGGCTATTTCCATCACAAAGTCTAAAAAGGTCACTTGCTTTCTTATTCAAATGAAGAAAAATGATTAACAATCTGAGCTCAAAGTCTTAGTAAATGCCTTTCAATTTGGGCAGAGTTTTTTTCTTCTATGGCAGGAAAGATCATGCTTGAAACAATCGGAGAGATTACAATATATAAAGGCCAAGAGAGGTTTGGCATGTTTATCCCATGGAACAGCTCATGCTGCACATGCAACACTTTAAATGCACTTTTAGTTATATATTTTAACTCAACTATCATCCCCTAGAACTAGATGATCCTCTTAGTTCCCTCTCTTGATTTCACCATTATTCACTTTGTTTTTATTCCCAAACAAGTCATGTCTTTTAAAGGCTCGAGAAATCCACATCCACATTTCTAGGTTCAAGAGATCTATCAGATCTAAACACTGTGTTGACACTCCAGATCTTTCGTATTGTTTCCTACACTTCATAGTGATTATGGCTCTCACACTTAAGTTTACAAAAATAAACAAACACTTCGTTACCACCAATTTGGCATCCTTGGGTCTATCATCATTTGAAACATATCTCATACATGGATATTTCTAGTTCTTTTCTTTATCATTCCTCCTTTTCTGGCTATTGAATTGGGTCCTTAAATTACCTCTCTATTATTTGGTCACTTTCTACTAAAAAACTGACATGTGGTAGCATCTGCTTAGAAATAGGCGAGGACATGCGGCAGCTTCCACTGCTCTTAGAGGTTTTAGAAACATTTTTTATGAGTTTGGTGGAAGATGACACATGGTGGTCTCTATTGTACTTTAGCAGCCTTTGAAAACACTCGAGACTTGTTTTATATTCACACAGATGATAAAACATGGCGGTCTCCGCTGTGCTCTAAAAAATGCTTAGGAGAATCTTAGAAACTTGTTTGAAACTCATATGCAAACACGTGTCACTCTCTACAGAGTTATAAATGAATAGGTGGTGGCTTTCCACTTGTCTTTGGAGAGTCAGGTGGATGATGACACATGGCACATTCTACTTTCTTTGGCAGCTCACTGGGGGTCCACCACAATCTTTATGAAAACAAGAAGCAAGAGGGAGAAATTATGGAGATTGACACTCGTCAGCTTTCGCCAAAATTTGCAAGGGACACATGGCACATTCCATGACTTCTTGAGGGTAGAGTATATAATGTCTAAGAAGACAACACTTGGTAGCTTCCATGAGACCTTGAGATTTAGATAAAAACCCATGTAAGAAGAAATACCCACACGTTGAACTTCAAAACTATTGAAACTTTGAAGCTTCAGATGGAGACACTTGGAGGCTTCTGACAAGCTTCAGTAGGGATAGGTGGCATCTTCCATTGTGATTAGAAGTAAAGTACAATGGGGCTTGATAGATGACACATGGCAGCTTCTGCTTGACTCATTCTTTTTGGGGTGCTCCTTTGAACCATTTTGAATGAACTAACCGATTGAACCAAATTTGGTTCAATGGTTCAATGTCTTTATTTTGGCTAAGTCTTGACCATTTGAAATAGTTTCTAAACCATGTTGAACATTTGAACCTTTAATTTTAACTGACTGATTGAACCAAATTTGGTTCAATGGTTCATTCCTTCCTTGAAGCTTAGTCTTTTGGAAAGCTAATGAACTTACTAAAGTGGTTGAGTGTCCTACTGATGTTACTGAATGGTTCAATCTGGCTAAAGCACTTAACTCTTTTAACCCTATCAATGATGTTAGACCTTGAATCCATTGAACCATTGAACCAAAGTGGTTCAAGGTTCAATTGTTCAATCTTCACTTAGAATCTTGCCGATGAGCCCCTTTTTGGTTGAACCAAGGCATTGAACCAATCTTGAAAATGCCCAAGTGTTGGAAACTCACCCCTTTTGATTGAACTCATCTGAAGAAGCCATTAAAATAGTTGAAGCTACTGATTTCAAGCATGTTGAGTCTATATATTTTTGGAAAATCTTGAAAAGTGAGGAACTTGAAAGCTCAGAAGAATTTTTGAAAAGGGAAGAGGCAAATTTGGTCTTGCAGGACCAAAATGGCTCATACGTTCTCCCAAAAAGAGTGACATTTTTTTGGGGGACAACAAATATCTTTAAGATTTTTTCTAAGTTGAGGGTCAAGTACTTGAGGTAGACAAATATTTTTCCATGGAGGACAATCACCAAGATTGGGTAGAATATGTAGAGATTTTGGATGAGCCTAAAGAACTTGAACTAAAAAAGAAGCTCAGTCTTATTGAATACACCATAGAGACTAAAGAGGTATGATTTTTTGAACCATCATTGGAGGTTGTAGTTGAGGAGCCATATGATAAATTTGAGACAATCTAGATAAACATAGTTGATCTAATTGGAGTTACTTGGTTCTCATTGAACATCATGCCAATGAAGTTGGCAAATATAACAAAAAATAATTAGGAATCAAGACCAAGGGTGAAGGATTTTCATTCTTTATTCAAACCCTCATCCCATGATGTAAGAATATTACCAAAATTTCCTTTTAATCCAAGAGGAAAGGTACACATAGTTTTAGGCTATATATATTAGGATAATTTTGTTAAAATTCCTCTAAGTGCAATTTTTGGCACATTTCTTGTTGTCCCTATTTTGTTCTAGGTTAGTATACCTTTAATAAGTTCCTTGGGCACTCAATCTTGAATTTATTTTTCTTTTGGTCTCTATTTATTTCAAAAATGGGTTATTCAAGGGTTACATCTAGTGTTAGATCTAGGTCACTATGTTGAAATAGAAGTAGAGACTCCATTCCCAATGAATTGCATAAGGCATAATGTCTAGGTTCTCAAGCATATCATCTATGCTTCCCTATGAGTCACTAGAAATACTGGCTATATTTGGCCCACATACTAAATTTTTTATGGAGGCAATGTCACGTTTTGGAGGTCATGGGATGAGTTTGCATATGCCTTAGAAAATAATCAAGGCATTTAGGGATCAAGTAAAAGTTTGAAGACTAATTATTTAGAGAAAGTTTTCAGGCATAATTTTAAAGACATGAATTATTTTAGGAAAATTATTTCCAAAATTTGGCCAAGTTTTAAATTTATTTCAAGAAAATGCTTCATAATAATTTCCTTGAAGACCAGATTTCTTTTAGACATTTTGTCTGTGAAAAAATCTAAGTACTTTTCTTTTGGGAAAATTGGTTGTAGCAAAGTTACTGAAGGCTTATTTATTTTAGACATTTTGTTTGAAATAAATTTCCCAAAGTCATTTCCATCAGACAAAATATCCACAACAAAAGTTCCAAAAAAAGGAATAAGGATAAATCTTTCAGGAAAATTGTCCAAGATAATATTTTTGAAGACAAAAGGCCTACGGGAAAAGGTTTGAAACACAAAGTCTAAAAGAATTGTTTATTGTGGGGAAAATTCATAGGAAGTAGATGGAAACATTTTCACAAGTGTTAAATTTAGGCCACATCAAGTAACTATTGAGATTCAAAGATGTAGTAACAGGTTCATGAATGTCAAATTTGAGCTCATGAAGTAATAATTTATATTCAAACATGTCCCCAATCAATGGTATGCATTTAATTAGATTGAAGATCTAACAACATGCATAAATTCAAGGATTAAATGAGACAATATTGTAAATTTCAAGTTAAAGCCTTAAGAATTAGCCATTTGGATTTATATATTGTAAAAGCTCCCTAGGTGAATGTGTGAATGACAAATTGAAAAATATCGGATTCTCAAATCAAATCTAATAACACATAGGCAAGATAGGGTTGATAAATTGAGATAAATCCAATGGATCATGTTTAATCATGCTTACAATATATAACAATGTGAGTGAGTTTGAAAAGGTCAAACAGATCAGATTAAATGCAAGGTTTCCACATGGTGAAATCACAATAATAGATAGGCTTAAGATCTTGAAGATCAACATGGGGCTACTAAATATCACCATCTCAGATAGAGATTAATAAGTCAAGGGAAATATTGATGGCTCTCACTCAATCATACATATCAAAATCAATGGTGTAAAATGAATCAATACGTCAATAATCCATGTTGATTATAATAGCCAATTAAACAAGGTTAAGCCCATGAATTTTGACAAAGGTTGAAGGGGAAGATTTTTGACCTAGGCAAAGAAAATATAAAGGATCCAGGTCTAGGTAGGATCAAGGTTGAACTAATGGAACCAAACATCGAGCAAAGTGTCATTAATATATGTCTATAGGAAAACCAATAATCTTAGATTGATTTTCCATCTATAAAATGGATCTATGATCTAGATGTGGAGATAGAGCAGACTTACAAAGGGTCTCATTTACCAAAATAGTTCCATCCTTGACAAGATAGGTACTAACCACCATTCATAACATGTCTCTGTTAGTTTCAATATATGAGGATTTAATCCTCATGAATATGTTAAGTGGGATTAGGGTCCCAAGGTGGTGAGATGGTAGTTGGAGAAGTAGTCAATATCAATGATTCTATTTAAATATAATTTTTCATCATGCAAAACAAACCTTTGTATTCTAGTGGGTTCTCTCAACCAATTGGAGTAAAAAAAAGGCTAGTTGGTTGAAAAAAGACACGTAAGTAGAAAGCAATCAATCAGATACTAGCACATGACTAGGATCTTTTCTATACTCTCCTATGCATGTTCTTATCTCTCTCTTTCCCTTTCTACTATATATAGAGGCTTTGGAGACCAAAAAATGATCCCTCTACTCCCTCTCTTGGGCATGACTAAACTCTACCAAGATGGAGCTTGTAACCTCTTGAAATGAATAAAAGACTATATTTCAGATTTCATTATGCTTATAAAGTGTGTTCATGTCAATTGATTTACATATGTGGTAGAGTTTTTCTCCCTTATCATGTCTTGATCTCACCTAGTTATTAGTTATCTTGTTATGCAAGTCATGTTTAGTGTTATATATCTTATAATTGGAGCCTGCATATGGATATTTTGACTAGTTAGTGTTTTTCATTAGACCCCTCCATCACTTCCCTTAGCTTTGGATCATTTGGTAAACCTCTGCATGAAATATTGATGTATGATAGATATTTAAAACCCTATATCTAGTCTTTTACTTGTTTCATTAGTGTTTTTAGAGTCAAATAGGGTGGATCAACCATCATTTAGGTGTATCACCATTATTATCTTAGGTTTCCCTTTCATGTTATCTCTCTCTCCATTTTCCTTGGCCATTAGTAGGTTTTAATAGTGGAAATGAGCTAAAATGATGCATCAGAGGAGCTAGCCTCATTAAAATATCCTAGAGGTTTGTCCCCATTATAGGATACCCATATCCTAGGGTTAGTCCCATGTTGAGCTAGATTTGGAAGTAAGACTTGAACACTTTTGCTTCCAGCTAGGTTGTACTCTATACATATAATAATAACCCAATCATTGCATCAACTTGAGTGGCACTATGGTTAGCCTTGAACCATTCTCTATAAGAACCCACTTGATCTTATGATTTTCTATAATAACCTTAATTTAAAAGGGTTTATTTTGGTTGGGACCAAAAAAAGACATATCTTATTGATCAAACGTAATTTGGTGGATAGGAGATAAATACCCTACAAGTGTATGGAATTGGTTAGTGTTGATATCTTGGGGAATAGTGTATCATTGAAGGAAGTCATTTAATAAAGTTTAGTGGACTTTAGACATACACAAAATATCTAGGATAGAAATTTGCAGATGTGTTTTACTTAGTTGGTCCTAGATAATATATGGATTTTTAATGGAGGATTGAGAGGGTTTGGATTTGTTTAATACAAAATTCAAATTTATATTATAAGGTATAGTTTTTAGGTTTGGTCTAGTGTTGGAAGAAGGTAAAGGGCCTTGGAGGGTAACTTGCAAGCATCTAGTTGTGATAATGCAATCTAGAGTTGGTAGGGAGTTATTATAATTAGAAGAATAAGGAAAAGGGATTTAGATGGTGACTCATGAGTGTCTAATTGTGATTGAGAAATTTTGAGTTAGCAAAGAGTCATTATAATTATAAAATAATGTGAAGGTCCTTGAATTATGACTCATGATTATCTAGTTGTAATTAGACAATTTTGAGTCAACAAGGAGCCACTATAATGAAAAGAAAGGGGTGGTGGTTCAAAAATAGTAACCTACATAAATCAAGGCATAATGGAATTAATTGAACTTGGTGAAATGTTTCTTTAGGAAGAGGTTATTAATCATATAATAAGGGGTTAAATACTTTTGAGAAGCATTGGATGATTGATGAGATTTTATTGTAATGGTCATAATGTGATTTGTAGAAATATGTCCCACAGTGCTATTATAATCATATGGTATGTTGTTTTAATTTGGGTTATTAGTGTGGGTATTATGATCCTAATTATGTATATTTTGATTAGGTTTATGACCTTGTATTTGTTGACATTGGCCCTGACCTTAATTTTCATTATTCCTTGATGGTTGTTGATTATGTTTAGAAAATGGGTCATTATAGATGCTCATGTCCTAATTACTGATTTGTATCATTTGATTTATTTTAATTTCAACAATTTCAATCAAATCCTCAATAATATGTCTTAATTGAACACATTGATAAATGGCATGGCCAAAAACATGCTAGAAATTACAAAACTCATCTTCCTAATAATAATTAGGTTTGGTTTGATCTTATGGAAACGGGTTTGGTATACACCATGTAATTATATTGGTTATCACCAAATTTTAGAACATGGCCTCAATAGGCTCTCCAAATTTGATAAATACTCTATACTTATTAAATGCCATATGTGGAGGATCCCTTTGTAAGGTGGTTGATGGATTAGGTTGGGCTGGTTTCACATTTGGAACTAGTGAAGCCTAAACCATTTGCATGTGTCTAGATTTTTTCACTCTATTTCCCACCATGTTATTATTATTAAAACCTCTAGGTTTTTTTGAAGTAATATCTTAAACAAGTGATTGGTTATGATTATATGTTTGACCCTATGAATATATCTTTACAAGTCCCCTAATAATGAGCATCTTATCAATCTATAAACTTTTGTCAATGATATCCTTGAATGCGTTGGCAAAATCAATTCATAAATTATGATGCACCTCAAGGTGAAATTTTTGTGTAAAAATATCATCCAACTACTTATCCAACAAGTTGTGTTGAAAGAACCTAGCTAATGATCTCCATCATTACAGGTATCTTGTGAAGCTTTATCCATCTCTTTGTTTTGCTTTGCACAAGTCAACCACTATTAACTCATGTTCAATGTTATAAGATGAATTGTTGATAATTTTCTTGGATAAATCATTATAATATGAGACTAAACCCTTAAGTAATTTGAGGAGATAATATAAAACTTGTCCAACTAAACCACATGGAAATAATCAAAGAAAATAAACACTACTATAGGCTACCTCTTGGCATAATATAAAATAGGCTTGGATATGCTCTCAAAGGTAACCCTTCCCTTTTTATTTATCAAATTTGTGTGACTCAAAATTAGGTGGAAAGGGGACTTAGAGAATTATTAATTCAAATGGATATGGGCATATCTCATCAAACTTATACTTCTTAACTCGATTTCCCCTTTAAAGTCTTGATACTACCTCTTTCATAGAATTCCACTCCTACATGTTTGGTGTATTTGTGGGTGGAATATATTTTTTTTAGGTGGAATGTACCCTTATTTCATGGTCCTATTATTTATATAAAACCTATGATCATAAATTTTGTTCTAGTTCATTCTTTGATTTGAGTAGGTCAGTCATTGATTCCTAGGTGGTTGATAAATAATACCTAGAATATGCCACTATGAGATATATGTATACTACTAGTTTTTGGGAGTATTTGGTTAGTTAACCAAAGGACATGATTTTTAGGATGAAACCACTAATTGTTTTTGCATAATACCCCCAATAACATTTATTTTTTCATCCCTTATTTTTGTGAAGGGGAAAGAGCCTCTTGATGGTTAAAAAAGGTATACTCCATATCAGTTAAAAAATTTGCAAAGCATATTTGGGCTTGTTATGTTCAAATGAAACCCCATGGTCTATTATGGATGTGGGATTGACTAGGGTATGCTATGATTGGTATATTATATGCTCTTTCTTTGACTAATTTTCTGACTCTTGGTAGCAAGATCTTATCAATTTGAGGGGACTCTATAAGTTATTCTTTTCCTATACTAGTGGAAATAATATTGGTTTTTGTAAAAATAATGAGAGGTTGTTCTATCTATTGTTCCTTTACTCACACAAGCATGTGCAATTATTCCATAAGGAAATATGGTGGTATCTTGCACTTGATTCTATCAACCTTAAAAGGGATTCATCTTTATCTTTGAAGGGTTGGTGTTTCTAATAACCCTATTTTGACTCCATTGTTGTTGGGATATCCTCAAACATGATGGAGTGGTCTTGTCCATTAGTATAATGATCTTTCTCAAAACTAGGGCCATAAGAGACCCCACTATGAGTATACCTTTGTGTCATATTTGAAGATGGTTGTTTTTATGTTTTCTAAGATATGAAATGTATTTAAAATGTTTAAATGGGGGCTTGTATTCTTTAATTAGATAAAAGATAAGGTAAAATGAGACTATAGTAAAAGGAAATGGTGTGAATGCCACACAATTAGAATAAAGATATTACAAATTTACTCAACCCTGGTTGGTTGTAATAATGAAATTATAAGAGGGTAAAAACCTTTTAGAACCTAAAGTGTAGGATATCACAATAAAATTAGGTCCAAAATATGTCAATACCATAAAAATATAGGTATAACTATGGTGATTTTTGACTAGATAATCTATAAGAAATTATTTATGATTAAGGAGATAAAAATGCAAACTAAGAAGCTCAAGATGTGAATTAACACAATAAATCCTAAGTGTAAATCTAAAAATAAATGGGTAGAACAATAGTGCCACTTGTAAAATAAGTTAAAATGGTCTAAGAACTTAGAACATGAATAAATATAGGATGATCTTAGTACACAATGACAATAGAATGGTAATGAGTCTAGGTAATGACATTAAATCCAAATAAAAAATCTCACCCAAGTTACTCAGACCAAGTGTGAAATGTAAAATAATAGAATCTTAAATTATAACTTAGAAAGGAAAGATTTTGAATTTAGAATAAAAATAAGAACCTGAGATTTGCAAAGTGGATGAATGGTCTAGACTCAAATGGACAACATAACAACATTGTTTGGAAAATACAAACACAATATTTTGAATGAATTTTGAACAAGGAAAGAAGTGATTTGGATTTGACCAACATAGCACTTATTTTTTTAAATTATATGATGTAGGATGAGTGTTTAGATTATTGATGTATTTTGGTTTCACATAAATGGTTTTAGACTCAAAAAGTACCATGGAAGAAAACAAAACAAAAAAAACACTGAAGTGTATATCTTATCCTAGAAAACTGATACGGTGGCTTCTTAATAGTGGATTTCATCTATATACTCCTTCTTGAGAGGAAATTGAGTTGTAACTATAATAAATTTATATGCACATGAAAATTATGGTTTTTAGGCCCCATTTTCTCTCAAGATATTGTATGATGACCTAGAACTTTAGGCTACTCACCCTATATCAATAGGACTATATGGTAAGTGGGTTTATTCTAAAACTATCAATTTTCATGTGTTCTAAATTGTCCCATATGTGTGGTTAATACTAGGTCATAGCACATCATTTGGGTCCATGTTAGCCATCTTATTATGAAAATGTCTTGTAATTTTCACAACCACTATATCCATTAATTTCTTAATGTAGTGTGATGTTCAAGTTAATCATATATTCTAAGGCTAAGTACCACTAATGGGGCTTTTTTATCCACTTAAACAAGTATCATAGTGGTTCAAACTCAATTTATATACTCTACTATGGATTTGGGTTGATACAATGCTTGGATACGAATCCCCAAGTCAACACACACCTAAATAACTTATGAGGGAGAATCAAGCACCTACCTAAAATCCAAAAATTCAAGAGATAAAATATAATGGATGGACTTTAGGGTCATTTTGGGGTCACCCAAATCACTCAAATTTTGGAGAGAGACTTAAAAAATTTCCCTCCATACTTTTTGAAAAAGTGAAAATTGAAAAAAAGTGAGCATTTTTTATCACCCAAGTTCCTTAAAGGGGATGGAAGGAGAACATACACACAACACTCGTCTTGCGAATAAAACACTCAATAATAAAAAATAAATAAAAAGATCTTAAGAGTGCTTAACTAAGATAAGAATTTATTTTAGAGCACCAAAATGAGATGTGAACTTAATTTTATCACCTTGGTGTTATTTGAGTTATGATATTTAAAAAATGAAAACAAAACAAGTAAATGATTTTTAAACACCAAATGTAAATGTTATTTGAATCTTAAATGTTAAAAATGTCTTTCCTTGGTCTATGGGTCCTATAAAAAGTGTTAGAGGGTTTTTTTATTTCTTGGAGAAATTGGTAATCCTAAAATTTATCTCAATAAGACACAAAAATTAATCTTAAACTATCAAAACTTGCAAGCAACAAGTTAGAACGCTAACCTGTAAAATTAATGTTAAAAAAACTAAACACACAAGAACACAAAATAGAGTAGTTAGTGGTTTGATCTTAACTTAAAAAATATCCATTAGTTATTAATGAAATTTTTGGTTATTTATAGATCTAAGTTTAACCTATATTAAGAAATTTAGATCAAAATAGTGAATATAAGAAAATATTATTAACTTTGTATCAGTTTTTGTTTAGGAGAAAAACATAAAACAAAAGTGGCAGTTACTAAATTGATCATAAATACTAGAATATAGCGATTTTTTTTTGAAATTGTAGATAATTTTAATATAAAATTAAATACATTATTAAAAAAAATTATAATAAATAAAAATTTATTAAGACTTTATGGATCATTTTTGTTTTAGCAAAGCAGAAACAAAAACAATATAAAAGAGTTTAAGAATAAAACATTTTTTGTGGGGTGTGTGTTCATTAAGAGTGGTCCCATCAGGCGTGCCAAAATATAGATAAAAATTAAAAGATGTGTTATTTCATGTGTTAGTCAAGAAAATATCTAAAAATAAGTATAAAGAAACTAATATATCAAGCTTACTCCCTAAAGGGGTGTTGCTAATGAATATTAAGAGTTAATTAAGAAAGGAATACAATAAAACCTTCCATGTAGCATCCCTCCTTTCAAGAGAGGCCAATAAATGTGATTTTACATGTATTTGGTGCTATAAGTCTATGTCAATGAATATTATGATGCTCCTCCATCATTTCTTAGTGCATCAATGGCTTAGGCTCACAAGATTTATCAATTTGTGCAAATAAGTGAAGCTTGTCTATTGCAATTTTTGCATAATAAGTTTGTATAACTGAAAATTAAAGATCAATGGGTGAGGCCTTGTATTTATTAACTCTTAAAATAATTCTAACCCTATTTTCTTTAGTTTATAATTAACTGTAGTTGAGTTCAAACTAAACCTGAGTTGAGTTAGGCTAACCATGAGGTCCATGTGAGAGACATAGGTCAAAATGATTATGTGTTATATCCAATCTAGATATTTTGCAAGTGTATTGACAACTCACAAAAGCAATGAAAAATAAGCTTGATATTTTTTAGTTTTGGATTATGAATTTACAATAAATAGATGTTCTAAACTATCATGGAATTTGCACTTAAGCTTGTAATTTAGATTAATTTACTCAAGTGACTTTGATTAATTTTCTACAATTTTTTATAAGTTTATTTCTTTCTTAATCATAATGGTTTAAAATGTCATTTTATTGAGTCATAATTTGACTGGAGTATAATCATAATAAGGTGGAAATTGCATACGGGCTAATAATCCAGTTAGGGTATTATGGATGTGAAATAACACGTGCACATGACGTGTGCTACCAAATTAGAAGAATTCAATGGTCTAAGATGTCATTTTGCATGGTCTTAATTTGACTCAAAATGATTTAAGAAAAGATAATGATCACATAAAATACATTGTCCCATTCAAGGATACATTAGCATAAATCATCACCTGTACATGACAAGTTCAAATAATTTAGAGCATTTTAATGATTTTGGTCCAGATTGTGCATTGTCATGAAATATCATTTATATTGATAATTTCATCACAATAGTGATGGGACTTAGATGTCTACACTTAAACTATACAATTTTATATAAATTAATTTTAATATCAATTTAGACATGAAAGTGGACAAAAATTAGTGTCTATACTTAGTACCAATATTACTTACCAATTTATTTAATGGTTCTTGATATATCTTGTTAGACCCACTAGGAATAGATTCTCACTATGTCATTTATTCTTATTATTCTTAAATGTTTAAATTTCATAGCTATGCATCTTCAATTTATTATACAATTTTAGATTTTGGTTATTTTACTTCTATCTCATATTTTAAGAAACCCTTAAATTATACATCCTCATTACTGTCACTATATTTTTTTCATTCTCCATCATCTATGATTCAATTGTAGGGTTTCACTAAAAATTGCTCTTCATACTCACTATCCTTGTAATTTTGTAGTTATATTTAAATCTCTAGTTTCTTCTTCATAAAAAGTGGATTTAATCACCATGTTTAAATTATCTTCTTATTCATGAAATAAAAACATTTCCAACTCTAAAAAATGTTCTACACTAGGCCATTTTCATTCTCAAAGATAATGGTTTGAATAAAATCCTCCTAAACTTGAGTCCAATTTTTAGTTTCTTGTCTACATCCTTGGTGTTTATAACATGTTTTTGGAATAGGTGTTAAAGTATAATTGAATAAATGTACCTATTATCTAGTTTACACATCATGTGAATTCCATACATAGACACATTTATGAACATGCATTTTAGGAAACTTTCCTTCTAATAAAAGTGGCCACTGGCTCATGATCACATGTGTTATTTGAAATCAATATTGTATTAATTTATAAGAATAGTCCAAATGAAATATATTTTACATGTGTATTTCCCACCATATTTTAGTAATTCGATCAAAATCATAATTTACTACACTAACTCATTGATCTACATTTGGAACATGTTGTTAAAATTGGGAAATAAATTATCCCAAATCTTTAGTTGTAAAGTACTAAGGTAATTATCTCTTTTTAGTGAAAACCATTCTCATTGGTATCACCTCATGGTATCTTCTTAACCAATTCAATAAATGGGTTTTTAAATCATTTTTTACGAAATACGTAACTTCCCATGATAGAACACCTTCTTAATTTAGTTTGGTGTAATCCATGTCTATTGCACCTACTTGATATATCAAATTTGCTTTGAAATATGTAATCCATGTTTCACTAGTATTCATAGATATGACATTAAAATAACCTTATAGACTTAGATTAGTAACTTTAAATTTTACATATTATAGTCACCTAGTATTTTACATTTTTATAGTTTTTGATACTCATAATAGATGGAGTATAAGTAATATCAAGTCATCCAATGGCTTTTCATGTTGATAAGGGGATCATATTTATTATATATCCAAACTTGAGTATAACATTATAACCTCATATCCTATGAATTTTATATCCATTCAAGAGTGAACATCTCATGGTTTATTGGTCTTTACATACCATACCACATTATCAACGTGTTGTTTCCCTCTTTGTGTTCTTTCTAATAGATTATTTAGGATATTTGTGATGTTTAACAATATATCTTCATTTCAAAAAGTTCCTAATAATTTACTATATCTATAAAATTAATGACCACTCCGTATTGGGTCATAATATGCATAATTTGACCATAAATATGTGTGTTAATGACTATATCATCACTCTTAGATGTTGTCTAGTGTTGTATATTATGTAATATCTATGTTACCTAATAGATTAGGACCTTTTATATTATAGGATCAAGATATTTTACCTGATACACTTTTATAGTTTTTTATCTTGTGACATCTATAAGGGTGGTAATCCTTGTTCTACATGTTGATGTTGAGTGACTACCTCTAAGTATGAAAGATCCCTTGGGTTTGAGTTCATCATATTTACATTTTAAACTCATTTTTATTATATATTATTTTCTAATATAGGATAATATTTTGTATGATGTTGTCTTAAAACTTTACAATATGCACAATAGACCTATCTTTATAGATTGGTTGGAAAATTTTATGTGAATTGTTTGTATTCTCCACATAGATACTAGATAATCAATATTTTTACCATGTTTCTTATTTGGTCTATGATTACCTCCTTGGTATCTTCCTTGGTACCCACCTCAATATTCTCCATGTCTTTGGTGAAAACCCTAAACTTGTCTTTTTTTACCATTATATCCTCCTTTTCTCTACCAACCCCACCCTTGTTGTTGTTCATCATCATATCCACCGTATGGACCTTGGGGGAGAATATTGTGTCCATCCTATCTGATGTTATTGGGTGATTCATGGTTCCATGACTATTAATATTGAGGATGTGGTGGATTCCATCATATCTAATACTATGGATACTATAGTGTCCAACTTTTTAAGATCTTAGGTTGATATTGAGTCATAGTTGTCATTACTACATATGGACTTGAAACCCCTAGTTTTAGATCACTGATCTATTATGAAACTAATATTAAGACAATATTGGTGATGTCTTCCTTAAATTATTAAAATATATATAATTTTTATCATCATGATTATGTGACTTACATAAATTATAGTATAGACATTAATATTGCTTGGTATACTATTGTAAGAGATGGAATTTCATAGTCATATACCCTACTACCTAGAATATCTCATATAAATTTGTTTTTAATTTTGGTTAGTCATTCCCATAGTGACCCTATTTTATACATTCCATACACCATAATCATATATTGAGCATGTTATTTTCATACATCTCATCCATCTTGTGTGAAAAAAAAATATATTCATGCCAATTTTCATATTAGACTATGGACTTTTGCCATAATATTCTATCTACTTCACCCATAACACAATTAATCTAGCATTCACCTTGAAAGTGAATTGGGGTTGATAAATAACAAACCTATTACAAGGTATTAGACCTTATACAAACCATGCAACATTTTTTGTATCTTGAAACAAAAAATCCAATATGTTCATTACATTAGAGAACTATGATAATAGTCACATACTGACTCTCTATATTTTTGATGAATTTATTTAATATATTGTATTATCTAAATCATATATTTATTAATTTTAAATTCTCATGTCAACTATTTTTGACATTTTAAAATCTCAATTTTTCAACATCCATTTTGTACATGAATTCCAGAGCTTTATTTATTAAGTATCTTATGAGCTTAGACTTATTTACATCATCTTTAGTTACACCCTTGACCTACCATTTCATCTCATAGGTTAATAGGTAATGAACATGGTTAGTAAACCCATAAAATTTTGATAAAGTGATAATAATCCTACAATGAGATCCATGCTTCCTACACTTGTACCTAAAACCACTAGCTGATGTGGACTAAAATTTATCAAAGTCTTAATATTTTCTATGACCTAAAATCCAACCTTAATAAATTTCTTCTTATCTAGCACTTTCTTAGTTTCTTCCCTATATTTTCAAAACTTATTTTTAAAAAATTCAAACCATGTCATATATTTACCATATTCTAAACTTTTTATTCTTCTCCTTGTTTCTGAATCCTACTTCATTTGAACTTGAACTTGATTTAATCATGTGATTTAACATAACTTATTAAAAATATTATTCCTTATCTTGTCCAAAACTATGATTTAAATCTACCTTCCAATTGATCTAACTAGTCCTCTACTCTCTATCCACTCTCTTTTATCTTTTATAAATCCCTTTTCTAATTTTTGTCCAGTTTTACCTTATCCTCACTTCATCCCTCTCATTTCCTCATATCGATAATATTTATCTCCTACCTAAGCTCCTATTCCCTCTTTTTCTCCTAAAATCTCTAGTTTACTCCTACTCATAACTATATTAGGATTGTTCTATTTATTACTTCTCCTCTATTATCACAAGTCTCACTCTAACCCTATAATTATCTTTTTATTATGATTTTTTATGTACTCCATCTTATAGGTTCATGTTTAAGTTTCTCCTCTTAGTTAGTCATCATCGAACACATATCCATAACACCCAAAGTGATTATTCCATGTTATCTAGAAACAATAGAAATTTCCCTGAATAACCCTTAAAAAAATCATGTGTAGATTCAAATGTGACCTACCCTTATATGATATATAACAATCATATTATTTATCTAATGATATATTTCATGCATCTAATCAGTATCTAAATTTGATAAATTTTATATCTTTTACTTAGTCTAAACAAAGTACTATGCTTTTCTTAGATTGAAGCATTAGTACTCAATTATTTACAACCATATAGCTAAAAACCCATGTAATTTGCATTAGAATATTTTTCTATATATCACCATGTATATGAACACTTATGACCTCTCTTGTAGAGCCTCTGATCCACTTTTCCTCTTCTATGAAATTTTGAATTCTCTCATCTAGCCACCACTCCAAATCTCTTTGTCTAGGTAACCATATTATCATGTTTCAAATTTACATGATCACCACATATTTTTCATCATCTTAAAACCCATAAAAATAAGTTAATGTGTGTGTTTCTATGAAAATTAGGATATAGGTTTAAAACATAGACAACAATTATAGAAAGATCAATTATTCATTTGATTCATAATTACATGTTTATATAGATAAACATAGAATTAAATTAGATAGAAAATTCATTATTATTATATAATTAAGTACATGTAAGAAAAATAGATTATACACTATGCACAAAATAAGTACAAAATACATATAAAAAATCCATCATCTAATATCTAAATTAATATCTATATTTTAGAACTTTTTTCCTTTATAGATGATCACTATATATAGAAATTTTAAATATATGAAGAGTCACATTATATATTTTTAATTAAATATCAAATAATTATTTTAAATTTTTTTATACTTTTAAAATACATACATAAGTTGAATACATAAAAAATGATATATGTTACACTAAATGTTACACATCACACACTTATCATGCATTTACTTATGCTTTTTTCAGTCCTAAGTCTATTACCAACATAATTATTCCCCTATAAAATTGATAATGTGGGTTTTATTCACACCATGGAACCTTATGAGGTAGCATCTAATGTTTTAGGACCAATGAAAAAAATTCACTCCAAGGCATTAGTTATGGGATATTGGGTTTTGTAAACAACTTGTTGGATAGACTAGTGATGAGTAGAGAAGTTGTTTACCATAGATGGTTAGGATATGGATGTGAATATATATATATATATATATATATATATATATATATATATATATATATATATATATATATATATATATATATATATATATATATATAACTGATATATTTGGATAGATTAAGGATTTAACCTAAGGTGGGTTTGACTAAAATAAAAAAGAAGGAAAGGTAGGGCAAAGAAGAAGGCTTGTGGACCAAAGAAGATGGAATGTTTATAAGCCATCTCTTAAAATAAGGGTTGGAAATGTAATCAAGAACCAATATATATTAAAATATAATGTAATCATATAAAAAATAGAACACAATTTAGATTCAAAGGAAACAATAAATATAGTAAATTCTATCATATATAATCAAAAGCTATTGTCGATGTAAGATTGTAATTTCACATATACAAAGGGAGAATATAATTATTACACAAAAGGTATTTGAATTAAAAATAGAAAAAAATAATTATTATTATTAATATGAAACCATTAATAACCAAGAGACTAGGGTACTTGAATGACATAACTTATTACAAGATTCACAAGTTTGGATAAGAATTAAAATTTTACATCAAGACTAATTGTAGAACAATTCTTAGAATTTCCTATTAATATTAATAGCCAAAATTATCCTCATTTTGGGATAGGGAGGATATAAATATATATAGGATTTGGTATGGGATGACTCATATTCCAATTTAAGTCTAAATTTACATCTCTAAAATTAGAATTATGTGTCAAAATCATTCTAAACATGCATGTACAAAACATTTACCTAGAAAATATATATATATATATATATATATATATATATCCATCAAAAATGTAGTTTAAAAAAATGTATAGGTTAAAAATGTAGCATAAAAAATAGAATGAGGATAAAACATAGCGAGGACAAAATGTAGAAAGGAAAAAACATCACATGAACAAAACATAGCAAAGGACGTGCTCACACATAATATGACACAAAAATTCAAATAAAGGTCAAAACTCATAAAATCATATTTTCTTCTATTATTTTTCTTGTAAATTTGGTGCATTACTTTTCCACCATAAAATGTGAACTACTATCACCAAAATGAACTAGACAACAAATAAATAATGTGATAATCACTAAAATGTCTCAATTATGCTCCTCATTATTTTTTTAAGACATTATCAATACTGAAACATTTTTTCCTCATTAAATTTTATCCCCATGATGTTTTATCAAACTAATTTTTTTTCAAACTATGTTTTTACCATTACTTTTTTACCACTACATTTTTTGCCATTATGTTATCACATAGAGCCATATATTACACACACACACACACACACACACACACACACACAAAATAAATTAGGAACCATCAGTTCTAACTTAGCTAAAACATGAAAACACATACTCATATTTAGAGTGGTGTTGATGTGGAATCGTTAATAAAGTAAAATAGTTGAGTGATAATTGTAGAGACATAATTAGTCAATGTAGTCACTTGGGGAAGAAAAATTAGCCCTATTGGAGTGTGCATGATTATAAATCAAAAAAATTGGGCACCTAGGTGATGAAATGGTAGTGATTTTAGTTGAATACATGCTTAGTTTTGACTCCAAAATTCCCTCTATCATTCTAAGTTTTTAAAATATTACGTCTTTTATCTCAAACTCCTTATTAATAATATAAAAATTGAGCAAGATAGGTTTAAATATTTTAATTACTTGAACCATCAACCTTCTGATCTATTGAATTATACTCCAAGGGATTTAACCTTTGTCACTAAATCCTTATCTAAATTTATTAGTTATAGGATCTCATCATTAGTCTTATATATAGTTCCCTTAACTTCCTCTTGGAATCTATCTGTAGCTGCTTAAAGGAGTGTCTCAAAAATAAGTATGTTGACTAATTCTCTATTATAGGTAATCACATCCATTACCCTCATATCTCTAAAAATTTCTAAGGCCTCATTCTCATGGCTAAAAAAATGTCCTATCAAAGTCTTCATCTACGTATCTTATCTTAGGGCCCATGTAATATCTTGATTGGACATCAAATTCAGATGATTAAATGCACTACTTCTTAAGAATTGAATAAAAATGGTAATATTTTTCTCAAATTATTTTAGTTGGTTCCATATTTTAAGCACCCTAATTCTCTCATATTGGATTTGTCCTCTTGAGGCATGCATATTATTCAAAATATTATATAGTATGGTGGCGACACTCTATACACTTTCTATAATTTCCCAAGGGGAATAGATAATTTGCCTTTATAGTAATTTATATTATGACACCTAATTAATATTGTACATTTCATTCATTAATTCTCCAAATGAATCCATAAAATAATATAAATCTTTTGTATGCTATGTTGGATCATTAGGTTTATTTTTGGATTTAAGCCAAGGGACATTGGTTTTCCCTTTGTTCAAAATTGATTTATTCCATTAAATTTATATTCACCACCTTCCTCTTCTTCACCTTCTATATTGTGCCACTCTACCTATAAAAATGAGTGCAGACTATAGGTAGTTTAGTGATGACCACATTATATCTCCCATCTCTTTGGCATTACACCTCTTTGATCGATTAGGGAATAATAACTCCCCCTAATTTTGGATAATTTGGGTCTTCATAGGTAGATTTTGGAGTGATCATTAGAGGGGGATTTATTTATAGAGGTTCTAATTAATCACTTATTTGAATAGGGAATTCAAGGGGTGAATAAGTAAATTTTTGCCATGGTGAGGTTTCCCTTTGTGGGGTGACTTCAGATACATACTTAGTCAAGCCTAGAATTTTTACATTTATTATTGTGGATAACTATACAAGTGTGTACTATGGTAAGGGTAGCTCTTATTTAGATTAATAATTTGGAAGGATTTGTGGCCCATTTAGGATCAAAAATGGAAACTAAAACTAGATTCTCAAAATGGACTCTTTCCTTTGGAGCCTTTATTTGAGTGGATGTTGAACGAATACAATAATCACCTAAAATAGACAATGGTATATTTGGAAGAGCTATAAGAAAATATCTATATTGAGTATTTACAATAGTAAAAAAAGAAACAAGGGAAAATACTACCTTATTAATACTTTATTTTTCCTCTTCAGTGAGGATTTGTTGGCTTAATGCTCCAATTAGAGTTTCTTCTTATTGAAAGCTTCTTAGATGCATTGTTTTAGCCTTTTATAATTCTATCTCCTCATCTACTTCATTTAGTGCTCCCTTCTCACTTAACCTTATTTCTGGTCCCATTATTATTTATGAATTTACTTCCTCCTCATCCATAATATAGTTCATTAGGGATATTACATTTCCATGTTCCTATTCCTCTACTCCCTACTCATCAAGGGATTATTTTGTATTAAAAAAACTTGATGATGGTTTTTCCTCTAGTTTCTAAAGTTTACAGGAGGTTGGAATGACTTTGGACTTCATATGGTAAGTGAAAATGGGGTAATATCAAGTGAAAGAGATGATGAAATAAATGAATGAAACATAGGTGATGACATGGTAGTGATTTTAGTTGAATGCATGCTTAGTTTTGACTCCAAAATTCCCTCTATCATTCTAAGTTTTTAAAATATTACGTCTTTTATCTCAAACTCCTTATTAATAATATAAAAATTGAGCAAGATAGGTTTAAATATTTTAATTACTTGAACCATCAACCTTCTGATCTATTGAATTATACTCCAAGGGATTTAACCTTTGTCACTAAATCTTTATCTAATTTTATTAGTTATAGGATCTCATCATTAGTCTTATATATAGTTCCCTTAACTTCCTCTTGGAATCTATCTGTAGTTGCTTAAAGGAGTGTCTCAAAAATAAGTATGTTGACTAATTCTCTATTATAGGTAATCACATCCATTACCCTCATATCTCTAAAAATTTCTAAGGCCTCATTCTCATGGCTAAAAAAATGCCCTATCAAAGTCTTCATCTACGTATCTTATCTTAGGGCCCATGTAATATCTTGATTGGACATCAAATTCAGATGATTAAATGCACTACTTCTTAAGAATTGAATAAAAATGGTAATATTTTTCTCAAATTATTTTAGTTGGTTCCATATTTTAAGCACCCTAATTCTCTCATATTGGATTTGTCCTCTTGAGGCATGCATATTATTCAAAATATTATATAGTATGGTGGCGACACTCTATACACTTTCTATAATTTCCCAAGGGGAATAGATAATTTGCCTTTATAGTAATTTATATTATGACACCTAATTAATATTGTACATTTCATTCATTAATTCTCCAAATGAATCCATAAAATAATATAAATCTTTTGTATGCTATGTTGGATCATTAGGTTTATTTTTGGATTTAAGCCAAGGGACATTGGTTTTCCCTTTGTTCAAAATTGATTTATTCCACTAAATTTATATTCACCACCTTCCTCTTCTTCACCTTCTATATTGTGCCACTCTACCTATAAAAATGAGTGCAGACTATAGGTAGTTTAGTGATGACCACATTATATCTCCCATCTCTTTGGCATTACACCTCTTTGATCGATTAGGGAATAATAACTCCCCCTAATTTTGGATAATTTGGGTCTTCATAGGTAGATTTTGGAGTGATCATTAGAGGGGGATTTATTTATATAGGTTCTAATTAATCACTTATTTTAATAGGGAACTCAAGGGGTGAATAAGTAAATTTTTGCCATGGTGAGGTTTCCCTTTGTGGGGTGACTTCAGATACATACTTATTCAAGCCTAGAATTTTTACATTTATTATTGTGGATAACTATACAAGTGTGTACTATGGTAAGGGTAGCTCTTATTTAGATTAATAATTTGGAAGGATTTGTGGCCCATTTAGGATCAAAAATGGAAACTAAAACTAGATTCTCAAAATGGACTCTTTCCTTTGGAGCCTTTATTTGAGTGGATGTTGAATGAATACAATAATCACCTAAAATAGACAATGGTATATTTGGAAGAGCTATAAGAAAATATCTATATTGAGTATTTACAATAGTAAAAAAAGAAACAAGGGAAAATACTACCTTATTAATACTTTATTTTTCCTCTTCAGTGAGGATTTGTTGGCTTAATGCTCCAATTAGAGTTTCTTCTTATTGAAAGCTTCTTAGATGCATTGTTTTAGCCTTTTATAATTCTATCTCCTCATCTACTTCATTTAGTGCTCCCTTCTCACTTAACCTTATTTCTGGTCCCATTATTATTTATGAATTTACTTCCTCCTCATCCATAATATAGTTCATTAGGGATATTACATTTCCATGTTCCTATTCCTCTACTCCCTACTCATCAAGGGATTATTTTGTATTAAAAAAACTTGATGATGGTTTTTCCTCTAGTTTCTAAAGTTTACAGGAGGTTGGAATAACTTTGGACTTCATATGGTAAGTGAAAATGGGGTAATATCAAGTGAAAGAGATGATGAAATAAATGAATGAAACATAATAGTAGGGAATACTACTATAGGTGGTGGTGAAGTAATGGAGAGTGGAATAGTAACAGTGAATGGAAGAGTGGATGGAGAGGAGACTAGTATAGTAAGGAGTGTCTACAGAGATGCCCCCTCACTAGTCTTAATGTATGGAGATAAACTTACCTAATATTTTTTAGGGGAAGGAATAGTAGATGGAATAGATGAGAATAAATATTATAAAAACATTGGGAGATTGTTAAGCATGGGATATACTGAGAGGGGGGGTGAATCAGTATATCATATATCTTATAAAACTTTCCTTTAAACAAATTTCACTTAATCAAACATTCAAGATATGAAATAAAACTCAAATAATAAACACCACACAAGATAGAGACACCGGATATAACGTGGAAACCCAATGTGGGAAAAACCATGGAGAACAATCTCAATTATATGAATGAGCACAAACCCAAACAATATTCACAAGCCAAGCTTGCAAGAGCACCATACCCCTTTATTGAGCACTAACCCAAATACTATTTATGAGCACCAACCCATAGGAGCATCACACCCCTTTGCCAAGCACCAACCCACAGGAGCATTAACCCCTTTGCTGAGCACCAACCCAACAACAATTTGTGAGAACCAACCCACAGGAGCACCAACCCCTTTGTGTATACCACACACCTATCTCTCAATGTTTCTATCTCAACAAATGATAGATCAATACAACATCTCTTTCCTCTCTCTCACCTTTGCTCTTCTAAGCTAGATATAACAAATACAAATCATATTCATCTCTCACAATTGCTCTTCTAAGCTAGATATTTCAATATAAAATCAACCTCTAGCTTCCATATTACAAATGGCTTGTCAAGCCTTTATTTATAGCTTTCCAAATGACCTTTGGCCTTCCCCTTTTGTGACCGTTCAATACTCATGGAAAATGGCACCAAAATTGTATGGCCCTTCATATTCAAGCCTTTGAAAAGTCATGTGGTGACCCTTCATGATCAAAAACGTCCTCCCCACTTTTGTCCTTATCTTTGGTGACTTTTCATATTCCTCAAAGTGTCCCTTCATGAGAAAGTGCACCCTTACTCTTTTGTCTTCACTTGGTGACTCTTGGTATTCCCCAAGATGACTCTTCATGGGAAAATGCATCTCATCCTTCTTTTGACTTTACCCCATGGCTCATTAACTTCTCCATGGGCCCTTCTTTTGTCTCATATGCAACCAAAAATATATTCATTAATATTAAATAAATATTAACTCATATTATTCAAGATATATTTATTACAAACAACATTAAATGTAATGGGGCCTTTATCACCAATAATGCTAGACCTTTGACATCAATGACAATATTTCCAACAATCTCCCCCTTTGTCATTGATGGCAACCTCAATCTTGAAATTGCCACATCCTATCACCTACACATACTATCATCTAAAAACATACAGTAACTCCCCCTTACTGTAGCAACCTGTACCTATTCCCTATACCTTATTTTTGCACCTGTACTTGTACCTATTATTTTCCCCCTTTGACATCAATGGCAAAGGTCTTACATGGAGCTAACACTTAACTCCCCCTCACTTGATGATAAACATCAATGGTAGGAAGTAATAGAAATTACTCCCAACTCCTCTTGCCGATCTTTGAATGTATCCTTTGATCATACCTTTGAGAAGATATCTGACAATACATACACATTTTTCCTTGTCCTTTGTGCATCTGCAATCAACTCATTTGAATCTTTTCTTCTAATCTCACAACCTTATTTATGAAACTATAACGTATATCCTTGATCACATATTTGACTAACACTTAATAGATTATGCTTAAGACCTTTTACATAGAAAACATTATTAGTCTTAGTTCTACCATAATCCAAACTCAAAGTACCTTTTTTGGCTATCTTGGCAGTGGTTTTATCTCCAAATCTTATTGTACCACCATTGATATTCTTTAGAGATATGAACTTACTTTTATCACATGTCATATGCCTCAAACATCCACTATCAATTAACCATGGTTGATCTTTACCTCTTACATGCAGAGCTATCTAAACCATCATAGAATCTTTATGTTGTTTCTTCTACCATGAACATGTCTGAACTTTCTCCTTGATGAATGGAGATTTGAAACTCTAATACTTCTTCTTGATGAATGGAGCTTTGAGACTTTGATCCTTTTTGACTGACTGGAACACGCTTCTACAATACTGAGCTATGTGTCTAAAGTTGTTGCACTTGTAGCATACTATGGTCTCTTCATCAAAGCTTGATAGAGGAGCAAAAGAGTTGTGGCTTCTACTTGACTCTACTTGACTTTCCTCCTCCTTATTTCTAAAATTGTTAGCTCTTTTTCTACATTCTAATTTCTTGTGACCATATCCATTACAATAAAAATAATAGCCATAAAAATAAGACCTATTTGTATATCTCTGACCTGGTTGCCTTTTGTAGCTTTGTCCCTTCCAACCTTCTCTATTTGGAATATCCTCTGTATTCTTCACTTCTCCACTTTTTGTTTCCTCTTGTGTAAGAGCTTAAGCATAGCTCTTTTTCTTTTCAAAATTGATCCCTATCTTATCTAAATATGCTTTTTGACTTTCTAGTATCTTATTCAGCATATTAGTGTTATCTTCAAATTTTGAATCACTGACTACTTTATCACTGACTGCTTTCTTTATATCTTCTTTTAAAGAGGCAATTTCAATAACATACCTTTGACATTATTTTATTCCTATTTACAACTATGCTATGAGATCTTATTCATTCTTCTTAGCTTCTTCAAAGTGTGCTTGTAGATCTTCAATCATTTCCTTTGACTCCTATTCATTTTTCTCGATCTGGGGCTTTAATCTTTGATTCTTCTTCTGAACAGCTTCTAACTCTTCTAAGGAAAAAATGAGCTTTCCTTCCATATTCACTTTAGCTTCCTCCTCTTCTTCTTCTTGATCATATTAATGTATGGCCATGAATAAAATCTCTTCTTCTTATGAATCACTGACTCCACTATCTTCACCTGAGCTAGGATCCTTAGAATACAGGCTCTTCTTCTTGAATCCCTTCTTAGATTTGCCTTTGAAATTATTCTTGTATGTAGGCTTTTATTCTTCATTATCATTAACCTTATCTAGGCATCTAGCTAAAAAATGTCCAATCTTTCCACAATTAAAACATTTAAAAGGTAATTTTCCTTGATATTTACCTATTCCTCTTTTCGGCTTGTGAATGAAAAGTACTCCATTGTCATATTCATCATCACTAGAACTATCACTTGATTCTTGAATCTTAGCTTTCTCCTTATTTTATGTCTTGAAAGCCACTTCTCTCTTTGAGGTTTTATCTTGTTCTATCGGCATCTCATATGCTGTGAGAATACCATGAAGATCATCCATCTTTAGCTTGGCTAAATTCTTCATCTCCTTGATTGCTGAAACCTTTGCATCATATCTCATTGGTAGAGATCTCAAAACATTTTGCACCACTATTGACTCATCCAATGTTTCTCCAAGACCTTGAATCTAATTTACGATTTGATCAGCTCGTAAAAGATAACTTGTTATATCTTCTTCTTTTTCCATCTTCAAACTTTCAAACTACCTTCTAAAAGTCTGCAACTTAGCTTGTTGAACCTTTCCATCATCTTTGTAAATATTCTCTAGTTTTACCCAAGTTTCATGAGCAGATTTACATTGCATAACTTTAATAAATTCAAATTCACATAAACCACATAAAATAGCATTTAAAGCTTTAGCATTACATTCACTTGCCTTCTTTTCTGCTGGAGTAATTGCAAATGTCTGTGGCTCTTCATATTCCTCCACCACTGCTTTCCATATGTCAAATCCAAGGGCCATCAAATAAACCTTCATTCTCATGCTCTAAAAATCATAATTCATCCCATCAAACAAAGGTGCCTTATTTGTAGAAAATCCTTCCTATGACCCAGCCATCGTGTTTTCCTAATCTACCTTCAAGCTGTAAAACTTTTCAAAAAGGAACTAGCTCTGATACCAATTATTAAGCATGGGATATACTAAGAGGGGGGTGAATCAATATATCATATATCTTATAAAACTTTCCTTTAACCAAATTTCACTTAATCAAACATTTAAGATATGCAATAAAACTCAAATAATAAACACCACACAAGATAGAGAGAGACACCTAATATAATGTGGAAACCCAATGTGGGAAAAAACATGGAGAACAATCTCAAGTATATGAATGAGCACAAACCCAAACAATATTCACAAGCCAAGCTTACAAGAGCACCATACCCCTTTGCCAAGCATTAACCCAACTACTATTCATGAGCACCAACCCACAGGAGCACCACACCCCTTTGCTGAGCACCAACCTAGCTACTATTTGTGAGCACTAACCCACAGAAGCACCAACCCCTTTGCCAAGCACCAACTTAGCAACAATTCATGAGCACCAACCCACAAGAGCACCAACCCCTTTGTGTATACCACACACCTATCTCTCAATGTTGTTATCTCAACAAATGATAGATCAATACAACATCTCTTTCCTCTCTATCACCTTTGCTCTTCTAAGCTAGATATAACAAATACAAATCATATTCATCTCTCACAATTACTCTTCTAAGCTAGATATTACAATATAAAATCAACCTCTATCTTCCATATTACAAATGGCTTGTCAAGCCTTTATTTATAGCTTTCCAAATGACCTTTGGCCTTCCCCCTTTATGACCCTTCAATCCTCATGGAAAATGGCACCAAACTTGTATGACCCTTCATATTCAAGCCTTTGAAAAGTCATGTGGGACCCTTCATGATCAAAAACTTCCTCCCCACTTTTGTCCTTATCTTTGGTGAGTTTTCATATTCCTCAAATTGTCCCTTCATGAGAAATTGCACCCTTACTCTTTTGTCTTCACTTGGTGACTCTTGGTACTCCCCAAGATGACTCTTCATGGGAAAATGTGTCCCATCCTTCTTTTGTCTTTACCCTATGGCTCTTTGACTTCTCCAAGGGCCCTTCTTTTGTCTCATATGCAAACAAAAATATATTCATTAATATTAAATAAATATTAACTCATATTAACCAAGATATATTTATTACAAACAACATTAAATGAAATGGGGCCTTTATCACCAATAATGCTAGACCTTTGACATCAATGAAAATATTTCCAATAGAGACTCAACTATGAAGGTTTTGTAGGTAAAGGGAGAGGTGCCTCAAAGAATTTGGTTTTTTACCTATATAGAGGAAGTGCAATCCTATAAATTTTAGTGTTTGTGATTAAAATGGTTGTATTAGTTAGATGGGTGGAGATTAGATGGGGTCTCAGGAGACCTATAATAATTTCCTTTTTTATTTGAAGGTTTTCCTCTCTTTCACCATTGGACTCTCCCTCTTGTATCTGTTTCTTCTCTTATAGGAGAGGGAAGATGGTCATGTTATGTTGGGTAATATATCTATGTTAGAATCCATTAATGACTCTAGGATATTTGTGCCTACTCCACCATCTAATTTTTATACTCTTTTGTTGATTTTAAGGTCATATTGAATGGCTTAGGCAACTATCATAGACATTTTATTGTCCCTCATATAGGTCCATACTTCTGAGTCGTTTGATTCATTCATAAAAATAACCTTGTGATCATACTCTTGGTGACCATATTTAATGTTCACCCCCTTCTTCTCTTAGAGAGATTGAATATATTTCTTATCTTTTCATTTAGGGTTACATTCTTTAAATTGGTCCACTTTTAAATTTCAATGTGATCTAATTTTCCATGCCTGGTTGAAGTGTGTCCTCATGATTAATTAGAGATGATTGATGATTAGAGTGGTTTTGTATTAATAGTCTTGACATTTAAAGTCAAGTTATTCATCTATACTATTGTATAATTAATGGGATACCTCTTGTTCTTCAATATTGTTTGGAAGGTGGCATGGTAAAAATGAGGAGGTGCCCTTGTTCCTTTAATTAAGATTATGGTACAATCTGGATAGTACCAGTAATACCCCATTTTTCCTTTTTTTTAAATATTCCTAGATGTTTTAGGCATTTAATTGACATGAATGGGTTAGTAAACCTGAGGATAAATTTATTTAATTTTTTTTAATCTCATTCTTTTATATGTAAATAAGGGAATAATCCTCATAGATTATATTATCTACATACTCTGTATATGGCTACCATAAATCACCATGGGCCTTGTGGATTGTCCCAAAGACTGCATCCAATAGTTATGACATCATATACAAAAAATTATTTATAGGCCATTATTCATATTTGAACATTTATGCCTTTAATTTGACACTGATTATATGTCTTAGGGACATAATTTTATTAGAATTTAGGAGAATGTCCAAAAATGGGACCCATTCCACATATACATAAGTAATTCTAGAAAAGACATATAATCTATTTAAAAGGGCCATGGATATCCTAATATTAGGCTTAAATTTGATGATACTATTGGAGGAAAGGGCTCTCTTGGGATTTAGTCTCTGGCCTATCATTAGATATTATTTTAATTTCCCATCTATAGTGTTGTGCTTGATCCATACATTGGCTGAGACTTGATTTTAGGCTATGTCAGGCACTAGAAATCTGAGATACCTCTCAAATGCCCTTCTAAAAATATATGCAATTGAATTTTCTCCCTTTTTGAGATGGAAAATTTCCCTATAACAAGTACCATTGAAGAATAAATATTGAAGTAAATCAATATAATACATTACCTCTATTTTTGATACATCTTCATGATGTCTCATGGTCTTGGTTGACATCATGTAATCAACTTATTGCTTCTCCTCTTGGGATAGTTGATCTTACAAGGAGTACGGTAATATCAACTCAACTTAATTATAGAGGGAAGAATAGTAATGTAACTTAAAATCCATGGAACACTTATTTAATATTGTGTTAGTATATTTAGTATTTTTAGCATTGGGTATATAGAAGGATCTTAGATGCATGGTACTTTTGGATAAGCCATTTTAGTATTTTGGGCTATGAAATTCCTTCACAAACTATCTTAATTCTCTTTATAAATTTATTGAGAATACTCAAAATTTTGGTTGCTAAAGAGATCAAAATTATAAATTTTTTAATGTAGATTAATCGTAAAGTGACCTTAGTTTACTTATATCTTGCATGTATTGCCCAAATCCTATGTCTTGAATGCATAATTCATGTGACATCAATGTGAATAATAGATTTTGAGTTTACTCCCATTTTAATTTTAAATGTGCCAGTCAACTTTGGCATGTTTGTGTTTACCATACAACAAATTTTCATTAACTTTTTATGTCCTATCATTACTTCAAAATAGGTGTTAAGTTATCACTCATTGGATTAGACATTGTTGTCGAACTCAGTTATTTATACTTTGGTCATGTATATCCTATATCATGACACTTGTATGCTTCTCACTTATACAAATATTTATATCTATAATCCTAATTTATATGCTCCATGGCTTTGAGTTAACATAATTAAGACACATGGAGTGATCTCAAGGTGATGGGAACTTGAAGACTTGGGGTCTTGAATGTTTGAACTTTGAACTATGTACATCTATGGAAAGGATCCAGGTTGATATAATGTTGATGTGTGGTGTAATATCAAAAATTTAGAGAATCATATACTTAGAGCCATAAAACTATTAAGTTATTAAATTGATATTAATCTTTTAAATCCCCATTTTGATGGAATTATGCCAAATGTGAAACCCTCAAAGCTTGAAACCTTGGTGCCATTAGACTACAAGGCTAAGGGGCCATTAGATTTTTTTTAACCTTATAGATTATAGTTTCACATAATTATGCCACTTATCTAATCTTCGTAATATGATAACTTAAAGACTCAAATCCATTAGAGTATTAACTTCACTTTGAACTTTCATGGTTTTAGGTAACATGGTTATGCCATGTGGCATGTTCTCAGAACTCAAAAACTTTGAAGACTTAGAATTTTGTTTGAAACAATATTTATCCTAGTTAAACATGGTTTTGTCATGTGGACATTATATTATAACTCAAATTTTGATAAGACATGAAACCTTTTGTTAAAATATGATGCATTTTGAATAATGTGATAGTGCCATCTATCGGGATCTTTAATTTCAAAAACTTTAGAACACTTAGAATATTTTTTGAAGGTTGAAGGGATTTGGGTAACTATTTTAACTATTTTAGATGCATAAGGGAAACATAAAATCAATAAATCTATTTTAATTCAATCAACTATTATTCAAATTTTATCAATGTAATATAATATTTTAATAATATATCTCATTTAGGCATGTGTAATAAATAAAACAAGTACCAAGTAACTAATGGATAAAAAAGAGCTTATATTATTTATTATTTTATTTTGGACTATGGAAATGGTTATGAAATAATCATAGGCCTTACCAAAATATTTTTACCTTGATAGCTTTATATTCTAATGATTTTTGTCTATCGAATAGTTGCATTAACTAGGGATAATAAAATCAACACTTGTGTGTCAAGTCAAGGATATGTACAAGAATGGTTCTAAACTTTTATCAAGCCTATGTTATGACCTGTGTGATTTTTTTACATCAGTTGATGTGTCTTCCTATGTTCTAAGTCCAAATAATATGAATCCCTCATTCCTTTATATTATACCTCTTGCAACTTGATAAAAATGGGTTAGTAACATGAGTCAAGCTAGCCATAACAACCCCATTTGTTGTTACATTCTTCCTACATAGAAAATACTCTAAAGAGTGATTTAGAATCACATGTAGTTCTCCCTCCTATCCATGTGTGTGGAATTTTAATAGTGTGACTATATGCTCTTTCTCTTAGTAACCCTTGGTATAAGTGATACAATAGTATATTTGACCTTTTGAATGATCCAAATATTTTATTTGGTATTGTAATGAAATTTGATAGCTTGAAATAAATAATAATTTTGAATAAGAGAGTTTTATTATCAAATTGTTAGTTAGGTTAATTAAACTATAGCCTTTGTATATAGAATAACCTTTCAATTTTGAATTAGAACCTAGTGACACATGAATATCTGATGTTATGATTGGAAAATAGGGATTAAAAAATGGTCACAAAGTGAAAGATATAGAAAAAGATAACAATATAAGCCTAGAAAATTATATCAAAGTTGGACACTAACATCGTTGCTAGTGTCTAGGGTAGATTCAAGTGTCCAGGGGATAAAAATATAAAAAAAATGGGCACAATAATTAGGGATACCTATCATACATTGTATGAAGATAAAAAATCATATCACCTAGGCCCAAGGGGTAGGTAAATTTAGTGAAATAATATGGAACCAAAGACATCCATGGGAGACTGCATCACTTGATGTCTAATTCCTAGTGAAAAGGTATATACATATAAGGAGACTATAAATTTGTGTAATTTTACAAAAATTAGTTTCTAAATTTCCCCCTCTTTAATCTAGTAAAGTAATAAAAAATGGAATTACTAATTTAAATGAAAATAAAAAGCATATTGTGGTGTAGACAACACAACTTGTCTCTTTTTGAGTTTTTCTTTCATATTTCATTTAAATATTACCTACAACCAAGAATATGTCATAAATTAAATCAGCATATATAATTTTTATGTAAAAAATAATAAAAAGTGGCATAAATAAGTATCATGGATAAAATACACCTATGTATGTGTCACATAGTAAATGGTTCTTAAGTTCTAGAAACTAGAGAAGTAGACATGGGGCTTGAAAACTCATCCTTCTTCTAGCTAGGAAGATGAGTTTGCCTACAAGTGGTCAAGTGTGTTAAACCATGGTTATTATAAACTTATATTAGGGAGAGTTTAGAGGTTATCATTCGCCCATCATGGAATAGTAAGAGTGGTTCTTCATCCATCAAGTGTATCATTTATTGACCAACACAACTTGAGTGAAAATATTTGTATATGTATAGATCAATATAATGTGAGTGAGGTAATAAATTTCACCCAAAAATATTGTGAGAATAGATGATTCAATCCATCCAATTACACCAAAAAGGATATCCAACTGCTAAAGATGAGTTAGGCTCAATACAGTCTATGAAAGTTTGACTAGGATATAAGTATAATGGGATATCAGTGCATAATAATTTATGATATGGTAATAGTCCATACATAACTTTTTGAATTTAAAACTTATTTTTATTTTTTAATATTAGTCACATATTCCATAGCATATGCACCTTGGACGTGTCTAATGTTGAAACTATGTATATAAATTGGTACTAATGTATATAATTTCTCCATAATTGTGAATCTAAATGATATGCTATGTATTTCTCCCAATTTGGAAACTATATAAGTGTGGAGAACATAATTCTAAAACATGACACACTATGTATGGAGAAATATGAAATATTTAATAAGTACCAATTTGGAGAACATGTTCCCAAACATGCCCCCATTATAACTTGGAGATGTTGAATATTGAATAACTATAGAAAACATGCTTCCAAAGCATGACCCTAATGAATTTGGAGAATGTGTAAATTATAATTTATTATGTAGAACATGTTTATAAACATGCCCATATTAAGATGACCCATTGGGAGGATGTGATATATTTCCTACTATTCATATCCTTATAAAAGGAAAAGTGATAATGTGCTTGATATAATTGAATTTATATTTTTTTGAAAGTAGTGCGGTTAATAATTTGTAACATTATTTTGTGTAGTATTTGGAATCTAGTATAATATCTATGTGTATCAAAAGTTTTATAAATTTTTTGAAAATTTTTAAACTTATTACTTTTTTTTTTAAATGGAAGATCTCATTGTGTATATCCCAATGCAACTTATGGTTCAAATTTGGACAATCGAGGCTCAATATATGCACATTTTAAGTCTGTGCAAAAGTGGTATATTAGATGCATTGTAATATAAATTTGAAATCATATGAACTTTGAAATTTTGTTAAATTTTATATATAATTTTAGATGATAATCATTCAATTTGGAATATACCCTCACCTTATGCAATTTTATGTGCTCTAGAGTACCTTAACTAGACAAGATTTTTCTGAGCTGATACGTAGGTTTTATTATAATTTATTGCTAATTTAAAATTTTGGAATTTTTAAAAAAGTTTGTATGATTTTTGGGATTTTTCATAAGATGGTGCATGTTTGCATTTATTTCCTAGGGGATTGCATTAGTAACACAATGTTAGTGTCCAGTGTTAGATTCTAACATCCAACGCTTTCATCTAGCACATAAATGTTAGTATTCAACACTAATGTCCTATTTTTTAGATACAATTATTTATTATTTATGTATTTTTCATTAAATATAATTTATAATGATTTTTTATTATTATTTTATTTATTTCATAAGGATATAAATATTCTAAAGTTATGGCACAAGTGACATTATTCTACCTTAGTAGAGCTGTGACCTTATTACATGTTTGGGCCTATGGTCATATTACAGTGCTATGACCAGTTGGTGGTCCCCTATCTAGATAGAATAATCCATAGGTGTTTGTATAATGGTGGGTATTTCAACATGATATACTTCATACCATGATGAAATATTGTATTACTTTTGATAGGTTGGATCCAAATCAGATTGTATGGTATCCTTAGAGGACTATTTCTAGATGGATCAAGGATGAACATAAATTAAGAGGATCCATACCAGTATGTGGTTGGTTGATAAATTTATTGGTGTTTATGATTTTTTTCAATATAATTGGGTTTTATGTCAGTTTGTGATAGAGCAAGTAGTTCCCTCATTACCTTATCCATGGAACTGAATGGCATAGTGTAGTCATAAGTTTCATGATAGGTCAACACCTATGGCTATAGATCTAACCTCACATCCAGTTGATGAGAGAGACCATGTGGTTACCCTAGCTATAGGATATATTATAGGATGTACCATTGGATATGTGTAGTTTGGGGTGAAATCCTTGTGTTTATTATTTTTTCCTATTGTAATTTCCCTCTAGGTGTCATTCCTTAAACATAGGGTGGTGTAGGAGGCAATATACGTAGTGAGGCAGATGATAATGTTCCTATGGGAAAAACATCGATATATGAGGTGGATATTAGGTCCACATATGAGTACCATAGTTTTTAAGTTTTATAAATTATTTAGTTATAATAGTAGGTAAATTATTTGATTTTTTATACATATATAACTAGTATCATATCTCATATGTTTATAGGTAACCAAGAGTGGGAAAGATTAAAGGATCAAGCAATATAGGACCTTACACTCAATGTATTGATGGATGTAGTTAGAGATGGGTTTATTTAGAGGGTCATTGATATTATAGGTTCCCATGCATCATTATTCAATATTTTTTCAAGAGTTGTGGTAGCATAACATACTATGATAACTGGGCGTGAGGGTTTCATGTTGAGATGTGATGCAAAAGGATATTCATGCATGAAAATATGAATAGACATTATCTTATCTCTTCATATATCTCCTAGTTCTAAAAGTTACTTAAGTTGATTCTCACACCCTTGGTTTCAAAAGGTATTTTAACTCTATCTTAGGCATCTTAATCACTTCACTATGTTTTCCTCTTATCATTCAAATATCCTTCACACTCACTTACTTCCTCAATTTTTCTCTACTCTTATTGAACTCTCAACCCTCTCTTCTCTTATATCCTTTTTTAAGGCATTCTTGATTTGTATGGAAAAGTAAAATGAAGTTTTAGAAAAAAAATTATTTTAAAAGTACACTATATGGTATTTAACCTCTCTATGAAGTTTGGTAACCTAAATCACTCCTCTGAACACTTTTCTAGTCTCCTTATTACCTCTATTTAAGTCTTTATGTCTCTTAAGACCCTGACATACAAAAATATCTCTCGAAGACATACATAGAAGTATGAAATAAATATAGAAAATATAAAATATCTTTACACACATTTATCCCAATCTACTCACCAAATTTCAAGGATTATTGATGGTTAAAATGCTAAAAATTCTAATTTATGTGTATAAACCTTAATATAGGGTTTCCTACAATCATCATGACCTAAGAGGGTTAAATGTTAAACTACAATATTATAACAAGTTTTTGTGCTACTATAAAGGTTATTTAAGGTTTGTCTAGATGCTAGGTTACTTTACCAACCATTTGAATTTAAATAGGAGAATGATGTATGCTCTTTTCTCATGCTACTATGTTGGACTGTGTATACACTTAAAACTTTGCATAGCTAAGGAAAGTTAAAAAGGTTGTTCTAAGGTGTTAAAATGATATCAAACCTATATTAAATATTATTAAACTTTGATCATGATCCCTAGACCTTCCTCCAATTGTTTCAATCTTTTGTTGACAAATTAAACTCACTTAGTATTTGCTTCCTTGCAGATTGTATCCTGTTGCATAGTCATCTACATAATTTTCTACATTACCAAGGAAATTATATGTGTCAGGGGATCTATAGCTCTACCAATTAGAGCACAATTGATTACTTTCTTATATGTAATTAAACACGGAATTATACCAGAATGACAAAGTAGCTAGAAACTTGAGACAACAAAGAATTTGAGAGACAATACACACTCTTGTATTAAATACTACTAGAAGAAAATACAATAAGGAAGATGCCACTTCTTCCTCCACCTCAAAGGCTTGCCACACCTCAAGACCTTCCTCCCTCTCTCTCTTTCTCAATACAACAACTCTAAAGCCTAAGTTGTTATCCCTCCTTGAATGCTTCAGCTGATCTCCTTGACCTTACACCTGTAGATCTCCTTGACCTTGCTAGCTTCAATGCTCTTCCTTGTCTTAGAATAATTACAATACATGCCTTATGGGTCTTTAAATAGGATCCCATGCTTACAAAAATAAAACTCAAGTTACAATAATTAGACACACAGCTCGTGACTATAATTAGTCGCTTGTCATGCAAACACTTGTTTCGCTTAATTGACTGTTCGTCAACAGCAGTTCCAAAAATACACATGCGACCGATGCCGGTCCCTACTGGTCTGGTGCTGCCGATGTCGACTGACTCCCTGCCATCACCAGTCTCCTTCTCCACTTTATCTGACTGACATCGGTCATACTGTCGATGCCGGTGGCTCTGGTTCTTCAGCATCCTTTCTTGTGTTTGCAAATAGTTGAAGCTTTTAGCTCCACACCATAACAATCTCCCACTTAGAGATAAACATTTGCAACCTGTACTTGTACACCATCTATTTTGTTCCTTAGGCTCTGTATCCCTCTTCAACATCACTCTTGAAGACCAACCACCACACAAGCTTGTGATGTAATACCTGTCTCTTATGCCACAAGAATTTTGCTGCTTCCAAATTCTCCATGACATACTTTTGAACCAACTCTACCCTTAGCTTAGAAAACTCCCTGTACATGAAACCCTACAACAAGTAACATAATATAGTAATAGGATAATGTAGCTAATATTATCCAACCTGGTAAAGATAAAATACAATGGTCAAACCTCCATTGTTCTGCAGCATAATCAAGACCATATACCATAGCCTTCTGTCTCATGTGTCCATCCACTCTCTTCTCTAAAACGGGAATCCATCCCTCTATCCAGTGCTTTCTTCTAGCTAACAACACTACCAACAAATACCTGTTTGGTTCTCCAAAGGACTCACACTCCTCATCCATGCCAAGCTCCCACTATTTCTGGATTCTACCTGCATTGCTTCTTCCATCTTAGTTCATGACTATCAGTAAGCAATATAAAGAAGGTGAATAATGAATATGAGGTTCACATACCTTTCCTGACCTCCACATGGGTGTTTGAGACTTAATGATTCACCCAACATCTATTCTAGTGACCGATATAGGCCATCTCCTAGTCTGCTCCTGACTGATGTCGATTCCCTGCACTGACCCTAACTGACGACATCGTTTCCCTGGCCGATGCCGGTGTCCCTCTTGCCGACGTCGGTCCTTATGACCAACGTTGTACTTCTCCAGTCCAACCTACTGACCCTACTGGTCTGCACATGACCGATGTCGGTATTTGGATGACTGACCTCGATGCCAAGCTACCGACATCGGTGTCTGTGTGTTCCTGTAAGTGATGAAATTTTCATCTGTGAGCTCTTCTTAGATCAAACCTCTATCCATGCTGCCCTGCTCAGATTTATTTAGCCCCTATGACTGATCTATATCCTTCATCTCCTCCATAAACACCAAGGCTTCTTTGTTCCTATCAAAAGCATCAAATTTCCTCTTTTTGTGATGAACTGTATCTGTGTTTTCCAAATTTGAACACATACCTTTTGAATGAAGAACTTCCATTCCCTTCCTATTGTTGTGACCAAGCCTATTAGGCCACATCTTTGAATCTACACCAAAAGTAGAATCAGTAATACAAGTAGACAGATAAAGAGTATCTACTTTCTTACCTCTTGGTAGAACAAGTTCTCCCTTGGTAACCTTCCAAGAATCCGCTATGAGGGTTATTGTGCATCCCTCATCTCCCAACCTTCCTACAAAAATTAGACTCTGCTTCAGAATTGGAACATGCATGACCTCTTTCAACACCCATGTGTTGTCAATCTGCAATCTCAGCTGCACTTTCCCTTTGCCAACTATCTGACAAGGCATATCATCCCCTAAATAGAGCACTCCAAAATCTCCCTGTTCATACTCGTAGAACAAATCTCTGTTTGGGGATGCATGAAAAGATGAACTAGAATCTAAAATCCATGATCCTACCTGACTATCTGAAGAAAGTATGAGAGCATCCTGCATCACAATATTTGCATCCTTTGCTTCTTCCATACATGCATGTTGATTCTCTTTATCTCTTAACCAACACTCCTTCTTTGTATGTCCTTTCTTTCCACAAAACTAGCAGGTAATACCTTTGGACTCGGATCTCCTTCCCAACCTTGATTTCCCTTGCTCAACCTTTTCCCTTTGCCTTCCCCTGCTTTCTGCACTTAGAGCATTCCCTGATGATTCACCTATGCTTCTCCTACGTATTTCTTCATTCAAGATCGCACTCACAACATCATCAACTTTTAAGATTTTAGAAGCAGATGTAGAATTACTTACTACCATAACCATACCGTCCCAACTTTCAGGCAAAGAACATAAAATCAAGAGAGCCTTTACCTCATCATCAAAAACAATATTGACTAAAGCTAGTTGGTTTACCAAACCATGGAAATCACTGAGATGAGTATGTACCGATCCACCTTCTTGCATTTTCAAAGTAAATAGTTGTTTCATAAGATATACCTTATTAGAAGCCGAGGGCTTTTCATATAAATTTGCCAAGGACTTTATCAACTCTTCCGTTGTCTTGCACTGTGATAAGCTGGAAATCACAGATGATGCAAGGCTCAACCTTATGGAACCGAGAGCCTTCCGATCAAGAACATTCCATTCTTCATCCTTCATATCTGTGGGCTTGCATGCAACCCCACCCAATGGTAAGTACAAATCCTTCTGATACAGATAGTCCTCAATCTGCATCCTCCAATGTTGATAATTATTTTCGTTAAACTTCTCCATTCGTAGCCTACTTTCTTCTGCCATTGCTGAACTCCCACTCAATCAGAAAACCCTGTGAATGACTTGTAATCAAAAAACAATACCCTACTTCCTGTAAATCATAGCTCTGATACCACTTGTCAGGGGATCTATAGCTCTACCAATTAGAGCACAATTGATTACTTTATTATATGCAATTAAACACGGAATTATACCATAATGATAAAGTAGCTAGAAACTTGAGACAACAAAGAATTTGAGAGACAATACACACTCTTGTATTAAATACTACTAGAAGAAAATACAATAAGGAAGATGCCACTTCTTCCTCCACCTCAAAGGCTTGCCACACCTCAAGACCTTCTTCCCTCTCTCTCTTTCTCAACACAAAAACTCTAAAGCCTGAGTTGCTATCCCTCCTTGAATGCTTCAGCTGATCTCCTTGACCTTACACCTGTAGATCTCCTTGACCTTGCTAGCTTCAATGTTTTTCCTTGCCTTAGAATAATTACAATACATGCCTTATGGGTCTTTAAATAGGATCCCATGCTTACAAAAATAGAACTCAAGTTACAATAATTAGACACGCAGCTCGTGACTATAATTAGTCGCTTGTCATGCAAACACTTGCTTCGCTTAACTAACTGTTCATCAATAGCAGTTCTGAAAATACACAAGTGACCGACGCCGGTCCCTGCTGGTCTAGTGCTACCGACGTCGGCCGACTCCCTGCCATTTGCGGTCTCCTTCTCCACTGCATCTGACCGACGTCGGTCATACTATCGACGTCGGTGGCTCTGGTTCTTCAGCATCCTTTCTTGTGTCTGCAAATAGTTGAAGCTTTTAGCTCCACACCATAACAATATGAGTTAAAATGTATGGATCACTTAAAATCATCAAAAATATTTAAAATACATTGATTAATTCATATTATTGGTATTTTCATTCATCTTATTGACAATTAACATTAACACATATTTTCTCAACACTAAACCCAAGTTTGAATAGGGTATTCAGGCCTGTGCATCTTTTAGGAATTTGATTCAAAATGATATTGATTATTTTTCTATAAATTAAAGGATAATATGAAAACAAATTACACTTCAACTTTATATTGTTAAAAATCTTCCACAAATTCTTGTTTTCACACATGGCATTTTTTCTCAGTCCAGTTTGTCATAGAAATGTATAACAAGGTGTGTTGGTTATTCCCTTTATCAAATAATTGTTTCAATAATTGATTAAAAAAATATGTTTCTCCTTTTCAATATGTTATCATCTAATACCAAATGAATACTGCATGTCTATACCAAGCCATTCACATATGCAGATTTTCACTTTATAGAATAACACAGTTTCAAAGAACAAAAAATAAACATGAAATAAGGTCTGTGTATTTGTTATGAGAATAAAAAACTCCTTATTCACTTATTTTATGGAGGTTTACATATTCTTCATCAAAAATAACCTCAATATCCTCTCTAAATATTTAATGATCCATACTCCAATACATTATGTATTCAAAAAGGACTTCAAGAATCCATAACTAATTTCTAACTACCTTTTACATGTTGTGAATGCCTAACTTCTACCCTAAGGAAAATGATTAACTCTATGATTCATGTATGCATGATAAATTTTTTACCACCTTCCTAAAACCTAACCAACAAACTACAACTTTGATATCTCATGAAACAAAGTGTAGATCTCATACATTACAAATGAAATTTGAAAATGTTAAGCAATGACTTTTGGTGAGAAAGTGCCAATGCATACCTAATTCAAATTTCACAAAGACATATCACCTAAAATTGATTCCTACAGACTCAAGATGACTAAGAAAATTACCAAAGATCCAAAAATATCACAAATTGACAAATATATACATTGATGCAGTGATGTTCTTACATCACACTATCGAGGAGTGAGAAAAAAACAATTCCCTTGAAAGTTATAAATTAATCTAGTCAACATGTTCTTTGCAACATCTTTCTTCCAAGCTCATATCCACCTAGATCCCATGATTTGGTTGAGACTCTTATTCCTATTTGATGCTTGTTCATAATGGCTCCTCCTTTGTTGTTCTTTATCTTGATTTTATTCTTGCTTTGAATTATCAATCTAATCATAGGCAATTGTTGCTCATTTCCTTGCCTCCAATAACCTGCACATGAAAAAAACATGTCAATAAAATCCACTTATTGTTTGATCTCTTGGAGTTCTCCTTGTTCTTTGGTTGTATCCCTTCTTCCTCTTCACTCAAAATTGTTTTCAATGTAAACTCAACTACCATGATGATTTATTAGTCTCCTATGAGACTCAAATCACCTAATTCTTCCATGATATGTTTCCACATGTTTTATTCTTCTATTATATACTCTTCCTCATTTCCTTTATCTTCCGTTGGCACCAAATAAATCACCTCAACCTACTACAATTTAATCTATAAAATCACTTCAACTTATGCTTCCTCTTCTATATCTATTGTTTCACCTTCATATGTGTAAAACACCTCACTGATATCTACTATACATTCTTGTCTTTATATCAACATATTCATTAGTTTTAATGTATTTGTATACAATTCATCCTCAATGACATCTATATCAACCTAATCATAAAAAATTACATTGAAATGAATACCTTGTATTTTTGGACTCTCCTCCATGATTTTTTGGTTGTAATATTCCTCATTATTTCCTATCATGAGGCATGGTACTACTAAAACTCCTCTTTCTTCTTCATCATCCTCAAATGGCTCACCCTCTTTAGGATAACACAAGATTGTGTCACCATAATCAGCTATCTAACTAACTTCCTCAGCATTGGAATGTTGTTCATCCTTTCCATCATCTTCACCTATATATAAACACTCAGAGAAATTAGTATCTATAATCATGTTCCTTCTTACATCTACTTCTAGAATGCCTTGTTAACTTAATAATATTTTGTCTTCTTCTCTTCTCTATCAACTATTTAATTGGATACTTGAGTGGATTCTTCCTCATGACCCACCCAAAATATGGGTTCAAAATCTCTCTCAGCTACTCTATTTTAGTTAGCATATCATCTATTTTCTTCCTCATCTCACTTATCTCTTTTTCCATCTCAATCCTCTTCTTGGTGTCTTTATGTACCATCTTCTCTTTGTGGTGGCTCTTCTCAACCTTACCCTTTTTCATTTTCTCTCTTTCTCTCCTCATCTCAATAAAAATGCCTATCAACTGCTTGGTCTCATCTGGACCTATTATTATTTCTAATTTTTTTTCCATCTTGTCTTCTTGACCATTCACTTGGTCTCTCACACTTCTTTTGTCCTCACCTGGGACTATTTTTATTTGATCCTACCTCTAGGACTCTTTCAAGCTCACCTATGAGCTTCTCACTTTGAGCTCTCACTAGATCTTCGTTCTCTTTAATCCTTCTTGGCTAAGGTATTTTTTCTCTCTCACATATACCTACAACCTCTTTCACTCCATTCCTACATTATTCATTAGCAATCTCATATCCATCTCTATGCAACCTTTCAACACAATATCTCAACAATCTCAACACTATGTACAAACTAAATCAATAAAAATCAAACATACCTCTTACATAGAATCATCCCACTCTTATACCAAATGATGCAGAGGGCTTCATTCAACTTATCATTCATGCATGAAAATATGAATAAACATTCTCTTATCTCTACATATATCTCCTAGTTCTGAATGTTACTTGACTTAATTCTCAAACCCTTGGTTTAAAAAGGAATTTTAACTCTATCTTAGGAATCTTTATCACTTCACTATGTTTTATTCTTGCCATTCAAATATCCCTCACACATACTTACCTCTTTAATTGCTCTCTACTCTTCTTAAACTCTCAACCCTCTATTCTCTTGTATCCTTTTTTTAAGTAATTCCTACTTTCTATGAAAAAGTATAGTGAAATTTTATAAAACCAAATTATTTTACAAGTAATGTCTATGGTCTTTAAGCTCTTTATGAAGTTTGGCAACCTAAATTACTCCTCTAAACACTTTTCTAGTCTCCTTATTGCCTCTATTTAGGCCTTTAGGTCTCTAATCCATACACATAAGAATGAAATAAATACCAAACCTATAAAATATCTTTACACACATTTAATGCAAGCCACACACTAAATTTTAAGAATTATTGATGGTTAAAATTATCACAATTCCAATTTATGTGTATTAACCCTAATATAGGGTTTTCTGTAATCTTCACGACCTTAGAGGGTTAAATTTTGAACTACAATCTTCTAACAAGTTTTCATGCCACTATAAAGTTTATTTAAGGTATACCTAGATGCTAGGTTCCTTTAACAACCATTGGAATTTAAATAGGAGACTATTGTATTCTCTTTCATCATGTTACTATGTTGGACTGTGTAAACACTCAGAACTTTGCATACCTAAGGAAAGTTAAAAAGGTTATTATAAGGTGTTAGAAATATATCAAACCTATGTGAAAGATTATTAAACCTTGATCACACTCCCTAAACCTTAATCCAACCATTTCAAGCTTTTTTTGACAACTTAGACTCACTTAGCATTCACTTCCTTGCATATTGTATCTTATTACATAATCATCTACAAAGTTGTTTACATTACCAAGGAACTTATATGAGTTCAAATGTATAGATCACTTCAAATACTCAAAAATAAGGAAAAGACACTGATTAATACATAGTATTGGTATTTTGATCCAACTTATTGATAATGAACATTAACACACATTTTTTCAACACTAAACCCAAGGTTTAATAGGGTATTCAGGCCTGTGCATATTTAAGGAATTTGATTCAAAATGACATTCATTAATATTATATAACTTAAAGGACAATATGAAAATAACTTACCCTTAAAATTTATATTGATAAAAATCTTCCACAAATTCTTGTTTGCACACATGGCATTTTTTCTCAATCCACTTTGTCACAATGATGTATAATAAGGTGTGTTGGTTATTCTCTTTATCAAAGCATTGTCTAAATATTTGATAAAAAAAATATGTTTCACCATTTCAATATGTTATAATCTACTACAAAATGACTATTTCATGTCTATACCAAAGCCATTCACATATGTAAACTTTCACTCTATAGAATAACATAGTTTCAAAGAACACAAAATAAACATGATACAAGGTTTGTGTATTTGTTCTGAGAATCAAAAACTGCTTATTTAATTAGTTTACAAGGGTTTGCATAGTATTCATCAAAACTAACCCCAATCTCCTCTCTGAATCTTGAATGATCTGTACTCTAATAGATTATATATTAAAAAAGACTTCAAGAATCCATAACTAATTTCTAAATACCTTTTGCATGTTGAGAATGCCTAACTTCTATCATAAAAAAAAATGACTAACTTTATGAGTCATGTATGCATGGTAAAAATTTTACCACCTTCATAAAACCTAACCAATAAACTAAAACTTTGAGACCTTATGAAACAAATTGTAGATATTGTAAATTACACATGAAATTTTATAATGCTAAGGAATGACTTTTGGTTGGAAAGTTCCAATACACACCTAATTCAAATTTCACAAAGACCTATTACCTAAAATTGATTCCTATAGAATCAAGATGACTAAGAAAACTTGAAAAAGACCCAAAATATGACAAATTAACAAATATATGCATTGATGCAGTGATGCTCCTACATCAAGATGGATAGTTATGATATCCCATAATATATTTCAATGAAGACTATGTAGATTTTGATTAACTATTATGATAGTTTGTGATGGGATCACAAGGATATAATGTAGCAACTAGGTTCTTTCAAGGAGAGAGTAAAAATTCTATCATATGAAAACAAGACTCTATTAGATCCTAGTGTGTCTACATTGAGAGGTGTTGGATTTATGGATGTTGATATAGATGAGGATTAACCCATAGGGATATTTACCCAACATATTATTGATGTGATTATTTTTTTAAGAATTATATCTAATTGTGTGTGTGTGTGTGTGTGTGTGTGTGTGTGTGTGTGTGTGTGTGTGTGTGTGTGTGTGTGTGTGTGTGTGTGTGTTTGTGACATTGTTCACATAGTTTTATATGGTTTCAAATTGATTTGATCTATTTAATTATTTTTTGGTAATTATATAGTTTTCAATATCATTTATTCATATGATGTTTGTTAGGTTTTGGTAAATTGTGTAATAAGTATGTACATTTTTGAAATGTGTGTATTTTATTAGTAATAATGAAATCATCATATGTAATGAAAATTTTGGGAATAAGAAATATTGAATATAATTATCATGTGGTAATGGGACTACTGATTATGATTCTATATTCATCTATGAAGTATTTGTAGAAATGTCCTATGAGTATGTATGTATCTATTTAGGTACCTGTGACAATTTTGTCACCATTGGTCAAGGTTGCTTATGTGAAAGTTTTCAAGAAGAATATATTCATGGAGTAAAGATTAAAAAATGTCTTAAAAAAATAAGAAAACCTTAATAAGGAAAAATCCATGCTCAGGAACAACTCATAAATCCAAATTTTGATAGAGGTTTCTTTTATTCCTCTAACTAGATAGTTGTAAGCTAGTGATGGCAATTTTGATTGGGACATGAAGGAGAAGAAGAATTTGTTTGAATGGTATTATTGGGATTTATTTTAAAATATTACCTCAATATTATATTAATTTATTTTAGGTTAATATTTCTTAACTTTATGAACAATCGTTAAGGAAAGGTGCTCTAAAACACTTCTTAAATCCCAATGGCTCAATTTTAGGAATTATGTTTGCATTTTTGAGTTATTTGTTAAAAAAATAAAAATTGTGTGAGATATTATGGCTCATAAATTAAATTATTAAACATTAATAAATCAAAATTTTAAGGCAAACAATGGATAAAGGTAAATGTACAAGTATCAAAGTTTTAAGTAAACAAGAGCGATAGTCCGAAAAGACACATGCTGAGAGATTTATGAGATTATTTAAGTCTATAAAAATTTTATAATGATAAAATGGTTTATTAAAAGTCATAATTAAAAAATAATTAGGTATTTAAGACTAAAAATTTTTAATAAAATGAAAAAATTCATACCTACAGGTTTTTATAAATGAAATTATGCAAACTAGGAAACACCAAAAAGTATATATTTTGTGTTTTATTGAATAAAATATCTTTAAATTTGACATAGAAATATTTTTAATTTATTTTAATGTTTCAATTTTTTTAATGTCTTTAATATACCTAAGGAGATAAAAAATGGTGAAACACAAGTCTGATCATTAAGGAAATCAAGGTTTTTCCACTATTTTGCTCACAAATAGAGTTGGAAATAAGTATTTTAGGTCCTTAAAATGTGAAAAAATGATTTAAGATTGTGTATAATTGATTTAAATGTATAAATAAATTATATTTAAATTAAATCCAATTCAAAATACGATCAAACCTTTGAAAAACATCTCCAGGTCACCCTACAAGCAACAAACAGGCACTTTTTTGTGAATTTTTGTTTGGGTGTTTGGTGAAGAGTTTTGGATATTTTAAAATTTTTAAAGGTATGAAAAATTTATACCTATAAAATTATCATATTATAATTTTTTTTAAGGCATGGAACTTACTTTAAACCACTTAATCCAAATCATGATTTCTTGAGGCCTAGAGAGCACAAAAGAGCACAAAATGGCATTTTTGGAAGTTGTAAGTGGAATTTGGAGCTAAAATTTTGTTTGAAGTTATATGACACCATTTTTATTATGTTAAAATAATATTTATACTCTTTAATTTATAAAATATTTTAAATTCATCAATTTATAGGTTCTCATAGTGCATTCAAGAAGCTTGTCAAGTTGTAGAAGATAGACATATCCAAGAAGAACTAATATGCAAAGTTATTATTGTCATTATAAAATACACTCTTAACATGGATATTTCATGGATTTTAAAAAATAATCAAAATTATTATCTCTCTCTCCTTATATTACCTATTTTATCTAATTTTAGACAAGGTCAAGTCAAACATCAAGTGGCCTTCAAGTAGCCCTAGAAAGGTGGAGTTTGAAATAGGCAAAAGTGGAAAAGTTGAGTTGAAGTATTGGTTAATATTTGAGGCCTTATATTCATGAAATATAATAATTAAATAATAAAAATGTAATATCTCTCTTACTATTCCCCCCTTGGGTTAATTTTATAAAAGTCAAGAATCAAAATATGCATACAAGATGTAAGTCAAACTCTAAGTTACAAGTCAAGATAAGTGAATTCAAACTCCAAGATGAAATAAAATAACCGAATTCAAAAATATATCTCTCATAATATTCCATATTTTAATGAAAATAAATCTTAGACACCAATATTCTATGTTGGAATTTGATGGAGTTAAGGGTGGATTTGAAGGTGGATTTGGTAGTGAAGTTGAAGGAAAAGTGAACTATGACTAGACAGGGGCTCATTCCTAGTTTGGAAATGTTTTGTCTCCTCTCTCTCTTCTTAATTTATATAGTTATTTTAATTTTTTTAAATTTTTAGATGATATTATGCTTTTTTATTATATAAACTCTACTAAAAATTTGTACTACATCACCTTTGAAGCAATAAAGAGTTGAATTTTCCTCCATTTTCAAGTTGTTCATGAAGTGTGTATTTAATATTCATTAATGTAACTTAGTGAATGAATGATTTTACTATGTTTATGTATAAATTATTCAATTTTATGTGATAAATAAGAAATATTTTAGTTCATACCAAGTTTCTAAGTCTGATTTATACCTAATTTTGAAGTGAATTCAACAATTATTCATTCCTTCCAAGTTGGTATGAGTGTTAATGAAGACATCTATGTGAAATACTGATGCAAGAGTCATTGTATAAGAAATAAGTAGATATGTGAAAGTTATTTATCTTCCAAATTATGTTAATTATATTCATAATTGACTTTCATAATGGTTCATCTCCCCAAATTTTGTAGTTTTTATTTTTATTTTTAGCTTTAACATTACTCCTTTTACCCTTTTCCTAGTCAAGAAGGCACTATCTGAGAGAGTTTAGAGAGTTTTGGGTGAGTGTAATAAAGGTAACCATAACTTAATCTATATATTATCTCCAATATAAGGTCACCCACACCTTGGAGATTTTTAATTATATCAAAATGAGTGAGAACAAGAACACATTCTTAATAGGGTGCACTTCTGAGTGATAACAGTTTTTGGCATGCTTGTTGGAACATAGATCTAAGATAAAAATGACAATTATAGAAGTAAGAAGTACTATTTGTATACCTAAAGTCACTAAAATGTCTAAAAGTAGAGGTATACCATTTGAATTTACTAAATTATCTTATCATTTTAATAGAAGAAGAAGGTTTTTGACAAGTCCATATCTAAAAAGGTTATTTCAGTCACCAAATCCTATTGTGAAAATCACTTCAAGTTTAAATCCTATTATTAACATGGTTGGCATAAATAAAAAGGTATTTTTTCCTTTAAATGATTGTATTTCTCTTAATTTATCCCAATATTATGATATTCCATCCTCATCTTTCAAAAGCCTACTATATTTTACAAGTGAAGATCAAACTACATGCATAGATCATGCCAAAAATGTGGCCAACTTGTGTTCATTACAACATGTTACCCAAGATAATGTTGTTATCCATTTAATTGATTCATCCTTCAAGGGAAAGGCATTGAAATGGTATAATATCCTTCACTTTAATTTTATATCTAGTTTTTATGATTTAGGTGAAGTATTATGTAATCAATCTAAAGATAAATTAGACCATCTATCCATTATTGAGCAATTCACTATCATAAATAGAGAAAAACATAAATTTATGAATAATTTCAATATTAAATTTTTTAAGAAATGGAATAAAATACCTCTCATGATAAGGCCATCTCCTGAATATGGTTTCCTATACTTTTTGGGAGCCTTTAATTCTAATATTTTAGTTATGATTCAGTCTATGGGTGGTAGGACACTCCCAGATACCTATGAGGTTACAATTAGAGCTGAAAATAGTATAATTCAAGATGGTAAAATTGAAATTATGAATCCAATACCAATGTTTACAAAATTACATCATATTCTACCTCCTCAAGCTCCATTAATAGCCCAAATTCCATCCCCTCAAGATCAAGTTCAAGATCCTCCTAGTTAATCTAGTGAGCTTGGAGAACTAAAAGGTATGTTGTAATCTTTTGGTAATGAATTAATTTAGCTGAAGAGACAATAATATCAAACCAATAATCTATTTCAAGCACCTAATCAGCCCACCTATCATTTATATAGAGATCAAAGACCTCCCTACCAAGGCTATAGAGATAATAGGCCTCCATATCAAGCTCAAGGAGTCATGATACCGGTCAAACCATATGATGTAATTAATCCTAATGTTCCTTATTAAAACAACTCCCTTGTTCTATTAAAAATAATTTGATTCAAGATTCAAGTTTGTAGGCTTCTAATACTAATGATGTCAAAAATCAAGTTTCAATATCACAAAATATGGAAATTCCTCAGATGACACAAGAGGAAGCCTTTATTTAAGAAGACCAAAATAATGAATATATGATGCAACAAGGTGAATTGAATAATGGAAAAGCACAAATAGATGTAACCTTAGTGAATTTCCATGTTAATGATCATGTGGTTGTAAATTAGATTGGTGAGTCTATTGAATCAATAAACTTTGTTGCGACCATTACAATAGTTAAGAGTAGATATATAAATTATCCCCAAGAGGTAAGACATGATTAAAATGTCTCTAATATTATTTATAAAACTAATAATTATCAGATTATTTTCCCTTTAGCCAAAAAAAATAATCATGTTAAAGCAAACAAGCTTCACCAAGTGGCTCAAGTACAAGAGAATCATATTGATCCAAAGGTACAATCAAACGTTGGAGGATACTCATTCAACATAGTATACCATATGAATAAAGATAAAATTATAATGAATATGTGAGTTTCATTGGCCATACCAATACAAAAGGATACAAATATACATGAGTTTTCAGGCTTAGCTTGTCTACAAACCCAATAGAGAAAGAAACTATGGTTATAAGGAAGTCATATCAGTAAGAGAAGAAATAAAGAAAGTAGGTATATAAAGAGGTAAAGGTCAAAAAATATGATAATAAACTAATTAATACACCTAATTTATATCTTTCCTTGATTTTTGATGATACACTAATCTATAATTGCATGGTTGATAGTGGAATAAGTAACATAGTAATGCCAAAATAGAATGCATATAAGTTGGGTTTTGTGTATAATCCAAACATTAAAGACGATTTTTAACTTGATGGATGTACAAAAAACACAATGGGTATAATCAAGAATATTAAATTAACACTTCATACATGCCCAAACGTGACTATACATAAAGATCTGGTGGTGGTGGATCTTCCTCCATATTTTGATATGTGTTTATCACATGAATTCACTTCAAAGATAGGTGGGTATATTTATTTTTATTATACATATATAATATTAATAAAAAGGTATGGAACAAAATTTACAAATCATTCAAATCCTATTAATCATTTTCATCTAGAACCATAAGTGCCTAGTATAGTTAATACTAATTGTGTCATCTCAGATGAAATTGAGAATACTATTGAAGATGAAGAAAACTCATATCTTGATGGCATACCTGATTTTTTTATTGATGAATTGGATATTAATATTCATGATCATAATCCATAAAATATTATAGAGGAATAAGGACTTAGAATTTACTATTTGCATGAGGATGGTGAACAAATTCTAGATCTATACAAAGAAGGTGAGATAAATGATGGTTTGTATAAAATCTATTTTGATGGATCATAGAATAAACATGGTATAGAGGCTAGTATGATGATAATTTTAACCTTAAAAAAAATTTACATTATTATATATAATTTTAATTTGCATTCTCTAATAATGTGGCAGAATATGAGGATTTAATTCATTATTTACAATGGGCTAGAAAGATGGGAGCTAACCTCTTACATACATTTGGAGATAGTAAGCTTGTGGTACATAAAATAATATGGATGAATTTATGTAAAAATATATTTATAAAAAATTATAATCATAGGATATGTTATCTTATGGAATATTTTGATGCATTTGACATACAGGCATTACCTAGAAAGAGAAATAAGCATGCAGATAGGTTAGCTATAATTGGAGCATAGTTTGACATAATAAATAATGTAAAAAAGGATAAAAATAATCCATAAATCAATATTATGGTAAGACCATATATTATTAATAATAATTTTAATTTTTCAGTCTTTAAATATGATGATCAAGTTGTTTGTTTCCTACAAGAAGAGGTTGAATTCTCTTTTAGAATTCAATCAAAACTTTTGCAGTAGTATGGTGATCAAATAGTTCAGCTCAAGTCCAACATGTTAAAAATGGGTCTTGTCACAATTTATAATATTTTAAATAAGGATGATGAGGTAATAAGGTAAACATCTTATTTGTCTACCAAAAAATAGCATTATGCAAGCATTGACATAGTCAATGGAAAAGCTCTTAAACTTGGTAAAGTATGTTCTCAATCTAAAAAATATTCTTTTATTGATTATGTAAAGATTTTTTTTATGTATTTTCATTTTATTATAGTGATTTAAAAGTATGTGATCCTAGTTTGGCTCAACATGATATTTAATTAGAAGAAAATACAAAACTAGTGAGGCAAAGACAAAGTCCAATTAACCCAAAGTTGGAACCTTTGATGAGAACAAACCTTCATAATTTGATTGAAAAACTATCATATTTCCCATAAATAATTAAATTTGGATGGATAATATTATTTACATGAGGAAGAAGAATGGATAAATTATATTGTGTGTGGATTTATATGACTTGAATAAGGCCTCAATCAAGGAACATTATCTCTTACCATCAATGGAATAAATACTATAGTTAATGGCTGGTTCAGAAGGTTTTCATTGCAATGTGGTTATAGTGGATATAATGAAATACTTTTTAAGGAAGAGGGTCAATTCAAAAATGCCTTCACCACCAAGTGGATCACCTTTGCATAATGAAAAATGCAATTTGGGTTGTCTAATGTAGGAGAAACATCCAAATATCCATGGATATGGCCTTTCAAGGTTTGATCAATATGTTTGTTCTTGTGTACTTGGATGATGTTACAATTTTTTAAAATAATGCAAGTGATCACATGCTTCATCTTAGAGAGTTATTTGAGATATGTAGGCAATATGTGGTGTCACTTAACCCAAAGAAGTGTGTGTTTTTAGTGTATGAAGTTAAACTCATTGGTCACGTTACTTATAATAATGGTTTGAGTATTGATATAGAAAGAATAGATTCTATTTTTTAACTATCCTTACCTAAGCATAAGAAATTATTACAAAGTTTATTTACAAAAATAAAACTTTATAATAAGATATATATCTAATTTTTCAAGTTTGTCAAGGCCTCTTATATCTATTCTCAAGAAAAATTATAATTTTAATTGGGAAAAACAAGTTATGAAAATATTTAAATAAATAAAGTAAGACACTTCTAGTGCTCCCACTCTTATCAATCCTAATTTTTCTAAGGTTTTTATGTTGTATGCATATGCTAATGTTGATACAATTTTAAGAATACTGGCAAAATAAAATTCACAAGGTTTGGAGCATCTAATATCATTATTTAGTTAAGGCTTACAAGAGTATGAAACAAGGTACATATTTTATGAGAAGTATGTGCTTTCCATAATTAGATGTCTCAAAAATTTTAGTCACATGTTATGTAACAACAATATTCATGTTATAGTTTCCCATCCTAACATCAAAGAGTTCTTATTGAATAAGGACATAAGTGAAAAAAGAGTAGGATGGATAAAAAGGGTCATGTAATATGATGTGGAAATAAAAGTAACCAATCTGATTAGAGGTAAAGGGTTATGTGAAGACTTGGCTCAAGACTTGTGTTTGTACCTCAAATTTGCTTTTCAGACTAAAAAGAAAGAAACTAAAAGAAAGTAATGGACAAGGCTTGGAAGTACCTGGACTAAAGATTGCGCACCGTAAATCCAGACGTTTGTGAGCACTCCTCTTTGGCTGTGGAGGAATGACACCTGCAAAAGAAGAAAACTTGGACAAAAGGATGTTAGATAGATAGGCAGTGGGTTGCCAAGCAAGAGCTTGTTCCCAGAAGCATGAGAACTTCCTTGAGGGAGGTCAACCCACTATTTGATAAAGAGATAAATGACTGATAAAAAGACAGAATGCTAAAATAGACTGAAATGATAGCAAACTGAAAGAGAAAAGGAAGCAAAGGCTTACCTGGAAGAAGCTGTCGGCCTGGTCACAGTCGCCGGCGTCGGTGGTCCTACCGGTGTTGGTTGTCGGGTCTGCCGATGTCGGTTATCCTGCCGACGTCGGTGGGGGTAATGACCGGCGTCGGTCGGGGCAATGGCAGGGTCCGGTCTGTGGATGGTCTGGGTCTTGATCTGTGCTCTGTTTAAAGATGGTCAGTGGACGGGTTTTATGGATGAAGGTCTGAGTCTGCTCTGGGCTTGGTCTGTGGATGGTTTTAGTCAGAAGGACAGAGAGGGACAGGGAGATAGAGGAAGCCAATCTGGGAGATAGGAATCTGGGTCTGGGTGACAGTCAGGTCTGAGGGGGTAGAAGAGCTGAATATAGCTTAAAACATGATAACTAGAAGGCATAAAGAATACAAATAGAGAACATACCTGTGCCCTGCTGAAGAAGGTGTTGTTGCCGCTTGTTGAAGCCCTGTTACTGATGAAGAATCCCTGTTGTTCACCTGCAAAAGATTGCTGTGTACCTGAGGGAGAGAGAGTCAAATTGATTGGTAGAGAGATTGATGATACAAGGGTTTGATGCCAAAGATTCAAGAGTCAGGATGCGAGAGCTAGAGAAGCAGAGAAGTGAAGAAAAGCCAAGCGGAACCAGCAGACAGAGAAAACGGTGAAGAAACCGTTATGAAGGGGTGCCGACACCGGCAATATCACCGACGTCGGCCGAATGCTGACCGACGTCGGCGGCTGAAAGGCCGGAGAAAGGCTAAAAATAGCCTTTCATCCATTTCCCAACGGCCAGGTCAAATGAATGCCAGGATGAAATGGTCGACGGGGGGTTAAATGGGCGAGAGGAGAGGTTGGAAAGGGAGTCTAAGGCATTAAATGGCCATGTGGGGAATGAAGGGGATCCAAGGAGGGTATCCTAGGGTGGCGAGGTGGTAAGGAGAGGGAAAAAGGGGTCTTATTTAATTAAAAATAGGTGATTATTTCCAATTAATAAGACTTAGGTAGGTTAGGGATAGTCGAAGTGGCAAGGGACCAAGGGGAGAGAGGAAGACCAAGGGTTAGACACTTTTTAGGTGTCTACATTTTCCCCTTTTTGTCTTGTTGATTGTTTTGAATGAACTGCAAGACAAAAACAGGGAGTGGTTGCCCCAGGTAAGGGATGATGTGGATTGCCCTGAAGTATGGATGAGGTATTCCCCCTTAAAGCAGGAGTCGAGAGAAGGAACCTGATGTCGGGTGCTGATTTGACAAAAGGTGAATGAGAAAAAGAGAGGTGAGTGAGAGCGCTGCAAAAGTCATGATTGTGCACATACCACTGCACAAGATGGTCAGGTCAAATTGTCGCATGGTCAAGGGTCAAGGAGTGCCAAAATTGAAGTAATCGGGCCCCAACATTTAGTCGTCTGTTGATCGGGTCACTCAATCTAAGCTGAAGCTCCAAATGGTCATCGTGTTCCAGGTATCCAGGGCTCAAGAAGTGCTCCCAGAAACACGAAAAAGCCACAAGTAGTAGGGATCAACTGACTCGTGATCCTATACTTGTGAAGGGTCAAAAAAAAATCTGCAGACAATTCTGCTAACCAGCCGTGGAATAGCATACACGCAAAAACAACCAAGGCAACATTGGCTTGGAAGTGGTCGAGGTCGAAGGAGATAGGCATGATCACCAATGGTCATTGGTCAAGAGGATGGATAGATGAAAGGATGCGGCCGAGCTAACCCCAGAAGACCTCATGTCAACTGAGTGCTGCCTACATAGCCCCTGTGACAGGGCCTCAGGCCGATGTAGTTCTCCCTAAAAGGGAGGGAGGGTTGGAGGGATTGATTGGTCTTGGTCAAAGTCGATGATTGGTCTTGGTCAAAGGTCTATGATTGGTCTTGGTCAAAGTTGATGATTGGTCTTGGTCAAAGTCGATGATTGGTCTTGGTCAAAGAAAATGATTGGTCTTGGACAAAGAAAAGGTCAAGGTCGCAGAAGAGAAGGTTTGTTCATCAAAGAGACGAACAAACGGGGGTGGTCGAGCTAACCTCAGAGGATGTGGTATCTGAGTGCTGCCTACATAGCCCTGGTCATAGGGCCTCAGACCAATGTAGTTCAGACTGCGAGGGTCAAAATGGTCGATGATTGGATGTGGTCAAGCGTCGAAATGATGAGGATAAAAAGATGAGGATAAAAGGATGCTACAGATGGTGTCTTCTGTAGAAATGGTCGAGAGTCTTTCATCCCTAGCAAGTTTCCATAGTCATGATGGATGTATGCTAGAAATGAATAGAAGGTCTATTTATGCTTCAGTAAGTATTGGTTTATGCTTAACATAAATTGGGTCTGGTCAGTAGTTTCCATGTGTATTGGTGTCCATAGAAACTATGCGAAAAGGACAAGGATGATGCCTGATGTCATGTTGAAAATGTCGAGGCTGGTTTGAAAAATGTGGAAGTTGGCTGGGTTTAAGGATGAGTCGACAATTGACATGGCCAAAGCGTGACCAAAGTGTAGAGAAAAGGTGAAAGGCAAAATTGCTCTTTCATTGACAAGGACCAGAAAGGAAGCATAGATAGGGGTTATTAGAACAAAAGCCCCGTTCATGCATTGCGTCGTTGGCCAGTGTTGAGTTAGAACGGTAATCAAATCACTTTGACATTAAAGTGAGCTCGAAGTCCCTTGAGCCGGTGATAGGAGGAGGATAGAGTAACCCAGTTTAAGAGCAGGAATAACCTTGCCCCTTTTATAGGAGACCCTGAGACAACTACAAGCCAATGTCCGTGACTCATTTTTTTTTTTTTTTTTTTTTTTTTTTTGGGTCAGGCTGATCGATGCGGGAAGCCTGCATAGAGATGTCACTTGATGTAATGGTCATGTTGCGAAGCTGATCGATGCGGGAAGCTCCTAAGAAAAGTGTTGTTTATTGCCAGAGTAGTCATAGCCATCCTTCGAGGGAGTGGTCTATATTTTTGCTTAATAATGTTTGATAAGTTGGCCTAGCTGTCCTTCAAGGGATCAGTCTAGTAATACAGCAATGATAGTACAGCTGTCCTTCGAGGGAGAAGTCTATCTTTTTGATTTGACTTGATTTAGTGACCATGGATATGTTTTGACATGTTGATTTGGATTTATTGATAGGAATGAGAGTCACGGACAAGACTGTAGAAGCTCAAGGACGCCCCTTTTTATTAGGACAAAGCATCACTGCATCCTGAAAGGGTTGTAGAGGACTTGTTAAAAGGGAATAGGGTTGAAAGGGATGAGGATTGCTCAAGGGACGAGCTCAAGTTACGTGTCAAGTAGACGAGTACTCGACTAACAGAAGAAAGGTCGAAGATGCAAGACAGAAAAAGGGGTTTTAGGTCTAATAAGACCCTGGGCCATGCTAGTTATGGTAAGGTCCGAGTCAATTGGGAGCAAACCTGCCCCATTTGCCTCTTTCCAGATTGGTTAGGTGTTGATGGATGGATGTGAAGTTGGTTGACATTGTCGTTGGTTGGTTGAGAAAGGTTGAATGTTTGGTCGAGAGGTCAGGGTGATTGATATTTGGTTGAAGTTTGGTTGAGACTGGTCGAATAATTGGTCGGGGGTTGGGTCGGTGGATACTTGGTCGGGTTTTAAGATAAAATGAGTGATTGATATGTGGTAGAGACTGGGTTGAAGAGTTGGTCGAGGTTTGGATAAAGGATGAATTCCCCCAGCGGGTGGGGAGAATGTTTGAAAGATTGGTTGAGGTCGGTTGAGGTTTAGTGGTCAGATGGACAGTGTTAATGTCGAATAAGGGGGTCAAAGGCGGTAAAGGGACCACAGTCTGGCATGGAGATCCTGATTTAGGTGATGAGGTTGGAGAGGCATGAGTCGAGGTTGATGTTTTGTCAAAAAGGTGGTTAAGAGGGGCCTTGATGAGAAGGGAATCCCTTTTTCGGTGCTGACGAATGATAGCTTTAAGAGCGCAACAACGCTCAGTGTCATGTCTCGGAGTGTGATGATAATGGCAGAATGCGGAGTTGTCGAACCAAGATGGTCTTAATCCGAGAGTCGATGAGTGGGGTGGTGTTGAGGGTTTGTTGATAATGTGGTCGAGAAGAAGGGTGTCATTCCCAAGACATTGGCGAATGGTGACCTTGAGGGCATGACAATGCTCCGTGTCATGCCCAGGCGTGTGATGATATGCACAAATGCGAGTGTCATCGAACCATGGTGGTTTAGGTCTGAGAGATTGATATTGTCTAAGAGGCGGGAGATCGATACGAGACGACTGCAACAAGTGCCATAAGAGCAAGACATATGAACCTGCTAACGGGTCTGGATGCTTTATTGCAATGAGAGTTGATGATGTTGGTTTGGGAGGTGAAAGAGGCATAGGTCGAGAGTTCAGATGAGATGTATGTCTGATGGGATGAGGAAGTAATGGAGGTGATGTGCCTCTGTGAAGGATGGGAGTGGGAAGCACTCCTATTAAAGTGGACGGATGTGGGCCCAAGATTGAAGGTAACGACGAAGGTGGGGGAGGAGTTCTCTGGTGTGGTCTAGTAGCTTTCGTGTGTTTGGGTCGAGGGCCACCGTTATGCGAGGTGAGGTTAGATGTGGGTTTGGGTTTGGATGTGGACGAAGGTGAGTGAGATGTAACAATCTTAGGCAAAGGGCAAGAGGAAACTATGACTGGGTCTTCCTCGGTTGAAATGGGTAAAGAGATTGGTCCTTCTCTTGGTGGAGAAGAAATAGGAGAGCGTGGCTCCTCCAGATGGCAAGAGGCAGGGATGATTATGCCTTCTGCTTGTGCTTGAGGAGTAGGCAAGGTATGGTTATTGGATGAAGGTGGGGCTAATGGTGTAGGTGTGGCTAAGGCGTCCCCCAATGTAGGAGAAATAGATGGAGGACTAACAGGAGAAGAGGGTTCTTCATCTTGTGATAGATGAATAAGAGAAGACTCTTCTACCTGTGAAAGAGATTGGTCAGAGACAAGAGGTAAGATAGTGTTAATCGTGTGAATGTCATGGTCATGAGGATCTTGGGTTATGGTTTGGACGTTGTTTTGAGTAGGCGGATGATTCGGAAATGGTTATTTGAAGATGTCAATATGTTGATTAGGCAGGGCGTTCGGGTTATCTAAAATAAGATCCCCCTTGTCGATCATGTCTTGGATGATGTTTTTAAAAGTTTGGTAGTTGTCAATGTCATGGCCTTGGACGCGATGAAAGGGACAGAAGTCAGCCTCCCTATACCATGTAGGGATGGCCTTAGAGGGGTCAAATTGAGGTGGTCGGATTGGAGGGAGATTGAGGACCCCCTGCTTGAGAAGTTTTTCCAAAACGGAAGCGTATGGTTCTCCAAGTGGAGTGTAAGAACGCTGAATGTACCGTTGTTGGAATTGTTTGGTGATGCTGGAAGATGTCGAAGGTTGAGAGTAATTCATTGTTGTTGAGGATGGTGATCTAACGACCACAGTGTTGGCCACTCCTTTGGACTTGGAGTTGGTAGAAGAAGAAGGTCTGGAAGAAGAATGGTCAGTAGATTTTGCGTTGGTATTACGCAATTTGACCTTGTCTTCTTCAAGGGCACAGAGTTCGAGCTTTCGAGCCATGATGAAAGCTTCGTCAAAAGTGTGAAATGTCTGAATCCATAAGGTAGAAGAGATGTGGTTGGCACATGCTCGAGAAAAGAGCTCGATGAGCTCGGGTTGAGGCAAGGGGAAGGAGAGCTGGTTAATCAAGCCTCTCCAAGGAGCGACAAAATCGACTACAGATTCGTCATCAAATTGCCTGATGGAGTAAAGGTCTGTGATTGAGACTTGTTTGGTGATGTTGATTGAGAAATGGTCAAGAAATAGTTGGGCGAGTTGGATGAATGAAAAGATAGAGTGTCTGGCAAGAGAACTATACCAGTCAAGGGCAGGGCCAGAAAGGGACATAGGGAACGTGCGTAGAAGTAACGCATCGTCATGGGAAATAAGATAACAGGCATGTCTAAATGCCCGTAGATGTTGTTGTGGGTCTTCCTTACTCTAAAAGCGAGTGAATTTAGGAAGCTCCCAATGGCTAGGATATGGTCGAATAGGGACGGAAGGATGGATGGGCTCATTGCAAATTTGTTCATATGACAAAGTATTGCTTGAACCAGAAATAGAGACTTTGAGACTGGACATTTTATCCATCAGCATCTTGATAAGATCTGCTGACGGATTGGTGGGTTGAGCGCCCCCTAGGTTGTAAGGTGCTTGGAAGAGGTTAGAGGAGGCGTGCGACATAGTTGGTTGTACAATGTACGGATGACTAGTCGCAGGGGCGGAAGTGAAGGCTAGAGGTGGCTGCGTTACGATGGTCAAAGGTATAGGTTGACTAGGCACCGCCAAAGGTGGTCAAATGGCGGCACTGATAGCAAGACAGGTTGGCACTCCTACATTTGTGGGTGCAAGAGTGTGAGGGGTCGAGACAATCAAGTTCTGATATGAGGTAGAACTTGGTTGAATTGTAGGTGGTTGAGGGGGTAATGGAACCCCGATGGAGGTTGGTCTAAAAACAGATGGGGAGGCCAAACTTTGCGTATTGGCCATGGTTGGGTTAATAGTCGAGACGAAAGGTTGAGTCAAAAAGGGTTGGGTGTCGAATGGTGTGGATGTCATCGCCACGTCACCCGAAAGGTCTCGCGTTGGGTTTCTCACGAGATAGTTTTGGAGGGCTGCGGTATTGAGGTCCAAGAATCTCTTGAAATCTCGGTCCCCTTCAGGGATGATGGGAATTTGAGTCGGGGTCAGGGTCGGTCCTGTAGGAGTTCTTTCAGTCTCTGAGTGGAACTCCATGATAGGACTAGTTAGAGACAGGATAGACGAAAGTGGCTGTTGGCTAAAGTGGTTAAGAAGAGAGTCCTGGTTCCAGAAACTGTGTTAATGCAGTCTCAGAAAACCAAAATGGAGTTTTTGACAGAGAAGGGATAGGTTTCAGGCTGCTGGTTTTGAAGAAAAAGGATAGTGACAGAGACCGACGTCGGTTTAAAAACCGATGTCGGTAGGAAATGAGGCCGGCGTCGGTCAGATAACCGATGCTGGTAACAGATGAAGCCGACGTTGGTAGCAGAACCGATGCCGGTGACAGGGAAAGGCCGACGTCGGTGGCAGAACCGATGTCGGTCACTGTGTTTTCCAGAGAGCCAAAAGGTTCTTGGAAAAACAAAGAAGGAAGCATCCTCACACACTCAAACAAACAGATGAGAAGAGGAAAACAGAAAAAGATAGACAAGCCTAAGTGATAAATCCTAGGAATTAACCTTAGAAACTTGTGGCTTATGCCTTAGATGAATGTTTGGGGAGATTGGCTGAAAAATGGGTCCTAGAAGAAGGCGGTCTAAAGATGGTTTCAGGTGTTGTTTTAGGTGCTCAAATATCTGTGTTAGGGTCTGGTACGTGGCCTGGTGCTAAGGAGCAAGCTCCCCTCACTTCACGATTCTAGTGGTTAGCTGGTCTCACTTAGCCAAGATATACCTCGCCTAGAGTTTATCCTCCGCCAGAGAATGGAGTGGGCTTCCCCCTTGGTGATGAAATCCAAGTAGGGTCACTGGGACGGGTAAGGTATCCGCTGGGTGATGAAATCCCAGTCGGGCCTTGTCTCAGGTAAGTTTTATGTGTGTTTTAGTGCATGTGATTCGGTAGTGTAACATCAAGTGTCTATGGTTTATTCAATATGCGCCTAAGTTACTAGATGTGGACTAATGCAAGCACAAGCAGAAATGAAAGTGCAATATGTTTTAATGCCCAAGTCGAAATGTGATGTTGTTATGAAGACAAGATGGAGAAAGGGACGAGAGTATGATATTTAGACTAGTCTAGAATGCAAGGAAGAAAGAAAAGAAGGATTCATTTTAGTCCTGCTTATAGTGTGATTCGGAATAGAAGAAAGAGATAAGAGAGAAGGAGCCTAAATGCACCTAAATGAATGAAAAAGAAAAAGGAACCCAGGAGGAACCTAGGGTCCCACCGGGCGTGCCAGAGATGTTTCTACCTCAAATTTGCTTTTCAAACTATAAAGAAAGAAATTAGAAGAAAGTAATGGACAAGGCTTGGAAGTACCTAGACTAAAGATTGCGCACCGTAAATCCAGACGTTTGTGAGCACTCCTCTTTGGCTGTGGAGGAATGACACCTGCAAAAGAAGAAAACTTGGACAAAAGGATGTTAGATAGATAAGCAGTGGGTTGCCAAGCAAGAGCTTGTTCCCAGAAGCATAAGAACTTCCTTGAGGGAGGTCAACCCACTATTTGATAAAGAGATAAATGACTGATAAAAAGACAGAATGCTAAAATAGACTGAAATGATAGCAAACTGAAAGAGAAAAGGAAGCAAAGGCTTACCTGGAAGAAGCTGTCGGCCTGGTCACAGTCGCCGGCGTCGGTGGTCCTACCGGCGTCGGTTGTTGGGTCTGCCGATGTCGGTTATCCTGCCGACGTCGGTGGGGGTAATGATTGGCGTCGGTCGGGGGCAGGGTCTGATCTGTGGATGGTCTGGGTCTTGATCTGTGCTCTGTTTAAAGATGGCCAGTGGACGGGTTTTATGGATGAAGGTCTGAGTCTGCTCTGGGCTTGGTCTGTGGATGGTTTTAGTCAGAAGGACAGAGAGGGACAGGGAGATAGAGGAAGCCAATCTGGGAGATAGGAATCCAGGTCTGGGTGACAGTCAGGTCTGAGGGGGTAGAAGAGCTGAATATAGCTTAAAACATGATAACTAGAAGGCATAAAGAATACAAACAGAGAACATACCTGTGCCCTGCTGAAGAAGGTGTTATTGCCGCTTGTTGAAGCCCTGTTGCTGATGAAGAATCCCTGTTGTTCACCTGCAGAAGATTGCTGTGTACCTAAGGGAGAGAGAGTCAGATTGATTGGTAGAGAGATTGATGATACAAGGGTTTGATGCCAAAGATTCAAGAGTCAGGATGCGAGAGCTAGAGAAGTAGAGAAGTGAAGAAAAGCCAAGCAGAACCAGCAGACAGAGAAAACGGTGAAGAAACCGTTATGAAGGGGTGCCGACGCCGGCAATATCGCTGACGTCGGCCGAATGCTGACCGACGTCGGCGGCTGAAAGGCCGGAGAAAGGCTAAAAATAGCCTTTCATCCGTTTCCCAACGGCCGGGTCAAATGAATGCCAGGATGAAACGGTCGACGGGGGGTTAAATGGGCGAGAGGAGAGGTCGGAAAGGGAGTCTAAGGCATTAAATGGCCATGTGGGGAATGAAGGGGATCCAAGGAGGGTATCCTAGGGTGGCGAGGTGGCAAGGAGAGGGAAAAGGGGTCTTATTTAATTAAAAATAGGTGATTATTTCCAATTAATAAGACTTAGGTAGGTTAGGGATAGTCGAAGTGGCAAGGGACCAAGGGGAGAGAGGAAGACCAAGGGTTAGACACTTTTTAGGTGTCTACAACTTGTAAGAAATCAAAGAGGCAATTTTGGTCTTGGATAAAAAAGATATTGTAGTCAATAATACACCTTCAAAAATCTAGTTTCAAAGTATGGTAAGGTACTTTAAAAGTAATATGTATCCTCCAAATTTAAGTGTTTCAAAGAGAAGGTACTTTAGGATGAAATCTATTCCATTTTTGCTTGTTGATGGTGTATTTTTTAAAAAAGTTTTTAATGGCATGTTGTTGAGATGCATAGAGACAAGTCAATTTGAAATATTTCTTGAATAATTTAATGATGGATCAAAGTGGAGGCCACTCTCCAACAAGGAAAAAGTCCCTCAAAATAATGAGGGGTGGATACTATTGGCCAAATATATTCAAATATTGTCATTCTTAGGTAAGGAAGTACAATAAATGTGCAATGTTGGTAGGAAAGGAGATGATTGTTGTCGTAACTCTTTAATATATTTCAATATATCATCCCTTTATCCAATAGGGTTTGAAATTTATTAGTCTCATAAATACATATTCTAGCTTGGGACATAAGTGGATACTTACATCCAAAAATTAATTTACTAGATGGATACAAGTAGTGGCTTTGAAAGAAGCAAATGAATCTAGTGTCTTGGACTTATATGATTTTTTTTCTCATAATGTTTGGTGTTCCCTCTAATATAACTAAAAATAATATTATGGAATTTTTAGGGGATAAAATCAATAAATGGGCTATCCAAAATGGTGTGTATCTCATCATTTATTCCAATTATTATCCATAAGGAAATGGCCTTACAAAGTCTACTAAAAAAACTTGTTGAAGATAATTAGGAGAACCATTGGGGAAAATCAAAAGACTTGGTATTTGAAGTTAAAATCAGCTCTATGGGATGATAGGATCACCTTCAAGAGGTCCATTACCAATTCACCTTACAAACTAGAGTATGGGAGAGAAGCTAGATTAACAATCTCACTTGAGCTCCATTACTTGGAGATAATGCATTAGCTGGAATTATTTGAGAGTGAGCCCATGGAGGTGAGATATTTTGATCTTATGGAGTTAGAGGAGCTCAAAAATCATTCCATGTTAGCTATGGAGATGCATCAAGCATAGATAAAGAAAACATTTGATAGAAGAGAATCTTAAAGGAGATAAAAATAAGGTTACTTGGTTATAAAATGGGATGAGTATATATAAAAACTAGGAAGACAAAAATTCTAACTCAATTTGGAGTGGTCCTTACATGATCTCAGGTTCTAAGCCTCACAATACCTTCCAACTAGCCAAGATATATGGTGAAGAGCTCCCAATTCTAGTTAATAGGATTCGTTTAAGAATTTTTGCTAAAGATAGGTTTTTGTTTGTACATATTAGTATTATATTTTACTTTCCTCCAAGTGTTGTTATCCACATGTTTTTTTTATAGTTTTAGTTTTCACATTCCTCTAAGTGTTATCTTGTACATTTTTCAATTGGTAGTTGTTCTACTTTTCAATTCAATAAGTGATTATGCATAATTTTTATAATTTATTAATGTAATTTTAATTTTATTATTTGGTAATGTTTTCATAACTCCATATATATATATATATATATATATATATATATATATATATATATATATATATATTAGTTTTGAGTGATTATCAAGTAAACATCCCAGCAAAGTCACCAAGAATAGTGATAATTTTACCACCATTGGTCAAGGTTGCTTATGTGTAGGTTTTAAATAAGACTCCATTAATAGATTGAATATTTAAAAAGGTCACCAAAACATAATAAAACATTCATAATCAAAAAAACATGCTAAAGAACAATTCACAAGTCCAAATTTTGACAAAGGTTTCTTTTATTCCTCTAACTAACTAGTTAGAAGTTAATGAAGGCAATTTTCAAATGCTCGATACATAAAGGAAAATAAGTTTTTGTTATAATGATATTATTTGTAGTTAGGGAAACATATTAATTAAATATTAAATGATTTGTTTTCATTTTATATGTTCTTATCTTTGTGAAATATTATTATGAAGGAAAGGTACTCTAAAAACCTTGTTAAACCCCAATGGCTCAGTTTTGGGTAATATGTTTGAATTTTTGAATTTTATGTTGTAAAAAAAAAATTGTGAGATATTATTGGGAATAAATTAACTAAATATTAATTCATAAATCAAGCATTCAAGACAAATAATTGAGAAAGGAAAAGGTATAGGTATCTAAGTTTTAAGCAAACAAGAGAGGCAACTAGAAAACACACTTTTTGAGAGATTTAAGAGATTATTTAAGAGCATTAAATGGTTGAAATTATGAGAGAGGTTATTCTAGGTAATAATTAAAAAATAATTAATTATTAATTATTTATAAAACTCAATAAATTTTCAAAACTTAGACATACAGGTATTGATAAATAAAATCATGTAAGCTAGGAAACACCAAAATGTGCATATTTTGAGTTTTATTGAATGAAATCTCTTTAAATTTGACATATAAATATGATTTAATATATTTAAAAGTTTAATTTTTTTAATTAATATACCTTATGAGAGATAAAATGGTAAAACATAGGTCTGATCATGAAGGAAATCAAGGGTTTTTCACTATTTTGCTCACAAATAGAGTTAGAAATGAGTGTTTTAGGTCCTTCCAATGGAAAAACATGATTTTAGAGTATATATACTTAATTTAAATGTATTTATACACTATAATTATATGAAAAAAAAATCAAAATAGGCTCATCTCATTGAAAAACATCTCTAGGTCACCTTGTGGGTAGCAAGCAGGCATTTTTTTATGAATTTTTGTTTAGGAGTTTAGTGAAGATTTTTAGAGATTTAAAAAAAATTATAGGTATTAACCATTGATAAATATTTAATTATAATATTAGGATTCTTTTTATTATTTTAAATCATTTATACGCCCTAATCCAAATCAAGGTTTCTTGAGGCCTAGAGAGCACACGAGTGCATAAAATGGCATGTTTGGAAGTTATAAGTGTAATTTGGAGCTAAACATTTGTTTGAAGGTCTGTTACACAATTATTATTATTATTATTATTATTATTATTATAATATTTACACATATTATTTTATAAAATAATAAAAAATTTCCAAGTTCTCATAGTGCAATCAAGAAGCTTGTCAAATTGCAGAAGATAAGCATATCCAAGAAGAACTAGTATGAAGAGCTATTATTGTCATCATCAAATGCACTATTAATAGGGATATTTCATGTAGTTTTAAATATATTAAAATTTATTATCTCTCTCTCTCTCTCTCTCTCTCTCTCTCTCTCTCTCTCTCTCTCTCTCTCTCTCTCTCTCTCTCTCTCTCTCTCTCTCCTTATATTCCCCATTTTATTTAATTATAGACAATGTCAAGTCAAACATCAAGAGGCCTTCAATTATCCCTAGAAAAGTAGAGTTTGAAACATGAAATAGTGGATAAATTGAGTTGAAGTATTAGTTAAGATTTGAGGACCTGTTTTAATGAAAGGTAATACTTAAATAATAAATAATAAATATATCTCTTATTATTCCCACCTTGGTATAATTTTATAAATTTTAAGAAGTGAAACATGCATGTAAGATGCAAGTCAAAAATCTCAAGTCAAAATCCAAGTTACAAGTCAAGATAAGTCAATTCAAACTCTAAGATGAAATAGAGGTAACTAAAGTCAAAATTAAATATTCATACAAGATAAAAAGTATTTAATTTTAAGATTAAAATTATTTAAGTACATTATCAAAATGATTTAAGTGCAAGTTTAAATAGAGTTAACTGAAGATAGTCAAATATCTCTACAAGAATCAATAATCAAAGCATGCATGTTGACCTTTGAATTTTTCAAACACATTGAAACTTCTATCTCTCTATATCATAATATTCCATATTAAAAGATAATATAATATTATACACTGGAATTTAGTGGAGTTGAAGGTGGAGTTTGAGGTGGAGTTTAAGGAGAAGTGAACTATGACTAGATAGGGACTCATTCTTAGTTTAGAGTTACTTTATCTCTTCTCTCTCTTATTAATTTATATAGGTATTTTAATTTTGAATAATTTTAGGATGATATTATGATTTTTAATATATAAACTCTTATAAAAATTTGTACTACATCACCTTTAAAGCAATAAAGAGGTAAATTTTCTTCCATTTTCAAGTTGTTCATGAAGGATGTGCTTAATTTTCATTGATGTAACTTAGTGAATGACTAATTTTCCTATATATATGTATAAATTATTTACCTTTATTCATTAAATAATAAATCTTATAGGTAATACCAAATTTATAAGTCTTATTTTTATCTAATATGGAAGTAAATTTAACCATTGTTCATTCCTTCCAAGCTAGTGTGAGTGTTAGTCAAGACCTCTGTATGAAATATTGATGCAAGATTCATTGAATGAGAATTAAGTGAACATGTGAAATTTATTTATATTATAAAGTGTGGTAATTATTTACATAATTGAATTTTACATTGGTGCATCACCCCAAATTTTTAGTTTTCATTTCCATTTCCAGCTTTAGAAGTACTCCTTTCACCTTTTTCCTAGTCAAGAAAACACTATCTAAGAGAGTTTAGAGAGTCATATGTGAGTATAACAAAGGTAACTATCCATTAATCTAGATATTATATCCAACATAAGGTCACCCACAATTTTTATATTTTCCATTATATCAATAGGAGTGAGAATGAATGCACATTCTTAGTAGGGTGCACTTCTGAGCAATAAGAATACCCATATCTATTATGTAACTTTACCTTATCCCTATGTCTATTTATGAAACACATAATAAACTAATTATTTCTTGGTAGTAATAGTTTTTGATAAATCAATATTATGAGGGAGTACACTAGGAGAAAGACTTATACTAGTGGTCATCTTCTGTGAAGGCCAATGGACCATGTGTTCCTCAAAAAGAGCAGCATGGGATGTCTCAAACCTCTTAGAAGAGACTCTAGGATAAGTATGTGGAATAAGTACATATATGTATTTAAAATATTCAATTATCTTGATGTCCATTAATACCATTATAAGTGAAAAAGTATTGTCCTTTTGCCTTCTCAAATATATGATGTGGGTAATGTAAATTAGGAGGGAGTGTGATCATTAATTTATCCAATAAAGTTCCCAATATGTTGTGTGGTCTATTTCAATAGCCATTAAAATGAAGATGATTCTATTTGGTAGTGTTATACGGTATAATTATGGGACATACTATGTAATCATGCTCCTTTCCTTTGTTTAATAACTTTATTGTTTATTTTGTGACATATGGGGTTGGTTCTGTATAAAGCTTTTGAAGTGATTCAATATTTTTTGTAACTTGTTTATTTTATTTGGAAACAATATTTTTACCATGTTTTGATTTGAATGGATAAATAGGTAACTTGGTTTAGGTATGAATTAGAGAACACACATATTTGTTCACATCCCAATATAAGATCTAGAATGACGCAAAGGGCTTACGTAATGTTATTTATATAAGTGGATAAATAGTAAATCTATTAAATATTAACTATATTTATAAATATAAGGGTATATAATGTAAGGAATATAAAATGTCCTAAAATCAAATAACATAATTCTATATAGGATCATTTTCTATTTGTGTCAATGTTTACAATTATTACAATGGTAATTTAGGTAAGGTATAGTGATGAAAATGTGATGAAAATAAATATTCAAGTTGTTTTTAATTTTATAATTAATAATTTTTTATAGTATAAAACCAATCAAAATAACCTTAGGCTAAGCTCTGATGAAAATATTTTAAGAGCAAACTTTCATTTTGGGCCCAATATTCAAAAGAGTTTATATATTTATGTAAATTAATTGAAGGGTTTGATTGACCATAAAAGAGGATAATTTAGGAATAATAAAGTTTTAAAGATAAGGATATGCAAACACGTCCCTAGAAATAAGTTTCTCTATTAATATATTCTCCTTAAGAATAGCTTCATGAGAAGAAATCTGTAATTTACGAGTGTTGACTTATTGTTTCAAATCACCAAAGGTAGTCATAATAAAAACCATATCATAATAATAATTTTATGATTTTTTTAATGGTTTTAAACTACCATTAATATCGAGCATATGAATAATAAACTCCTTATCAACTGCTAAAATAGGATCCTCACATTATTTTTAAATATTCAGTAAAAGGAACCCATGTCTAAAGATGTAGGTATATATTATTGAATAGAACAAAGGTTAATATTATTATCAATTCCTATATTTATTCAAATTTAATGAAATATTATAGGAGTATGTTAAATAATTTAACTTTTAATCACACACTCCTTTTGAGAAGAAGAGGAATGGAGAAAGGGGAAGAAACATTTGATATTTTATGTACCACATCAAGGGATGGAATAATGTCACCTTCACTTTAAATTCTAATTTCTCATCCAAGATAAATAGGTGTAAAGAATTTAAAATCACTTTATGCTTGATATATATCATTTTTATGTGAGAAATTAACATTTACATAACTATCATTTGCATCCTTGTTATTTGTGTTAGGAAATTATTTCATTAGGAAACCTTTGGGAAATATGTTTTGTTTTTTATTGTATTTATTAGGTTTGATATTTGAAAAATATATCTCAAGTATACTTGGGATTTTTATTGTGTCCCTAAGAAATTCATTTTTTGTAGGTTTTCCCTTATGATTTTCATATGCACTCTAATTTTTTTATTCAATCAAAACAATGCGAGATATGGGACATGCAAATTGCTCATCACAAATTATAGGGGAAGAAGAAAGTTGACTATTTTCATTTGAATCATGAAAATAAGGAATGAAGTTTTAAAAATTAGTATTATTTTTGGAAAGGGACACACACTTGATTTTGACTAGATTTTCATTATGAGAGACAAATAAGGAACATTCTACGTCTTTGACATTTTCAACATTGTAAAGGGTAAAATCACACTCACTTTTTGAAATAACTAGAGAGGGTATGGATATAATATTTTTATTTAAAACATTAGGAATGGTATCATTTTTCATATTGGTTGGATTTTTAGTATCATAAAATAGAGTAATAGGAGATGTGTCATAACCAAGAGGCATTTCATCACATTTATAACCAAGAGTAGAAACATCGTGATCATGAATTTATTCATGTATACTCACATTTTCATCATTGGTTTTTTCATTATCATAGTTTTAACAAAAATATGATTTATCTTTTTTTTTATTCTAAAATATATTCATATGTAATGTATTTCACAATAGGTGTATTAAATAAATTATCATAATATAGTTTTCATGCATAACCTTCTATTAAGGACTCCATATAGGCTACATCATTTAAGATGACTAAAAAGCACACAACCAGTAGGACCAAAACAATAATGTAACTAAGAATTCCTAAGTTATGCCTATATAAGTGAGAGAAAAATTAAATCTAAAAATAAAATACAAAAATCTGAGATGAACTTTTGAAGAAGGTGAAAACCCTAATATGAAAACTAGGGTTTATGTTGAACAAATAGAGGATAAGTTCACCAAATGTTTTAATATTTTTGGATTCATAAGAGAAACATAAAAACAATAAATGTACTTAATTGAAATCAATTTATATTCATATTCTATCAATTTAATATAATATTTTGATAATATATATCATTTAGTCATTATAATAAATATAACAAGTACCAAGTAATGAAGGGATAAAAGAGATAATATCTTATTTATTATTCTATTCTAGACTATGGTAGTGATCAAGAAATTATCATAGGGATTCCTTAAATATCTTTACCTTATTATTTATGTATTATGACTATTTTTGTGTGTTGGATAGTTGCATCAACCAGGGATAGTAGTGTCGATGCTTGTGTCTAATTTCAATGCAAGTTTATAATAAAATATATGTAAAAAAAATGGTTCCAAATTTGTATCGATCCTATGCTGTGACTTGTATAACTATTTTACATAAATAAATATGTCCTCCTATGTGCCATATCTAGATAATAATCAACCCTAGTTCCTTTGAATTATACCTCTTGTAACTTTGTAAAAATGGGTTAGTAACATGAGTTGAGCTATCCCTAACAAACCTATTTATTTTGTGGAATTATAATAGTGTGATTATATGCTCTTTTTCTTAATAACCCTTAGTATAAGTGATGTAATAATATACTTGAACTTTTGAATTCTTTAGATATTTGATTTAGTGTTGTAGTGAAATTTGAAGGAATTATCCCAAGAATAATCATCAATGATATGACATGAAAGTGTGAGAAATAAAGAATTCACAAGACTAATTTAACTCTCAAGTGTAAACCATAAATGAGATAAGAATTTAAAAGTGAAAAATAGAACATACCAGAGAAAAATCCATGTGATATTATTATAAGGATTACAACCAAAATCTATAAAACTAAAAGATTGAATCAAGAGCATGAGAGAACAATAGAGAGAGATATAAGATTCTAGTGAGGAAAAGAAGATAGGAAGGGATATTTTATAGAGCTAACAGAGGAGAATGGGAGTTACAAGGAAACCCATTATTACCATAAAATCCTCCTAAGCGTGTTCCATTTGCATCCTAGTCCCTTGGAAAGTGAAGGGAGGTGTGTGCCATGTGGGGGAAGGAGTTACTCATGTTAGTAATTTCCAAATCCTAAAGTAGTATAAAGATGTGAGTGATACCTCATAGAATTTAAATTTTTATGAATTAATAATTTACATAGTAAAAATTCCTCACACATAAAAATGAAACTTAAGATAAAATAAATTATTCTAAATAAAGGGTAATCCTAACACTCCCTCTTAAACTTTATTTAGGGTTTATAAACAAACAATAAGGGATGAAACATCACTAACTCTCCCCCTTGATGAGAAATTCAATCCTAACTTGTTATGAAAGAAGAAAAACTTGTCTTTGCATAGTGGCTTAGTGAAGATATATGCTATTTATTCTTTAGTAGGACAAAAAGAGAGAATAATTTGATTATTTTCAAGAACTTCATGCTAAAAATGATGTTGAGTCTCAATGTGCTTGGACCTTGCATGGAAAATTTAAATTATTTCTAAGGTAATGGCACTTTTATTATCACTAAAAATCAAAGTAATTGAATGTTTTTGGTGGTCTAAATCTATAAAAATTCTTATAAACAAAATAGCTTCTTTTACAACATGATTAAAAGATTTATACTTAGTTTTTATGGAAGATAAGGATACAGTAGTTTAATTTTTATGATTCCATGAAACAGTGTTAGAACCCAAAAAGAAGTAATAACACTTATGGATATATGATCATTAGGATCACTAACCCAATCAGAATCTAAATAACCTGCCAAAGAAAAATTATTATTCAAAGTATAATCTATACCAAAAGTTAGAGTACCTTTAATATAACAAAGAATTCTTTTATCAACATTAAAATGAGTAGCTTGAGATTTAGACATAAATTGAGAAATCAATCCAATATAAAAATCAATATTAGGATCAGTATGAGTAAGATAGTTCAAATTACCAACTAATTATCTATATTGTTAAATCAACAGTTTCAATTTCCATGTCATTAAGTAATTTAACACCAAGTTTACAATTAGTATAAATAGGCTTCTAATATAACATATTAAACCTAGATAAAAAGTCATATGCATATTTAGAGTGAGAAATAGAGATGTTATCTTTTTCTTGCCAAAATTGAATGCATAAAAAATAATGTAAGAGACTCAAATCAATCATTTCAAAGGTATTCTTCAAAGCATTTTTAGTGAAATAAAATATTAAACTATTGCTACCTTTGATGATCAGTCATCAACATATAAAACTATGATGGCTATCCCATTTGGAGTATTGTTCACAAATATATTAGGATCATTAGAACTACGAGCAAATCCTTTAGATATAGAAAAATAGATTTTAGAGTACTATTATCTAGGATATTGTTTTAAACCATAAATAGCTTTGTTTAACTTGAAAACAAGTTGTTTAGTGCCTTTTTAAATAAAAATCAGGGGTTGAGACATGTAAATTTATTAATGTAAATCACCATTTAATAAAACACTCTTAACATCCATTTGATAAATATGCCAATACATATGAGCATCTAAATCTAAAATAAATTTAATCATGGTCATCTTAGCAACATGAGAAAAAATTTCAATATAGTCAATTATTTCAATTTTTGAAAAACCTCTAACAACTAATCTAGCTTTATATTTTTCTATTTGATTATCAAAATTGAACTTAGTTTTAAACAACCATTTATAACTTACCAAAATATTCCCTTTAGGTAGTGAGAATATGTCCCAAATGTTATTAGAAATCAAATATTTATATTCATCATGTATTGATTTTTCCCAATGAAGGTGACCTTGAGCTTGATTTAGAGTTTGAGGATCATTATTGTGTATATGTTTAGACATCAAATCATAATCACAATTTTTTTGTAGTTCTATGAGTATCATTAAGATCTACATCAATTCCATAATCTTTGATAGTATTTTTGGCTCACTTAGGCATAAATTTAGGTGGAGTAAGACTATAATAAGGAGAAGGAACCTAAGGAACAACACCATTATGGTCATCACTTGTTTCAAAAGGAAAATAAGCAAAAATGATATCAAGAGAATCTAAATTGGAGGCACAATCTAGTACATCATTTTCAACAATGTTAACATCCCTTTTTAATCTTAATTTTGTTAGTTTGATGATCATAAACATTATAAGATTAAAATGATTCATAATAACCAACAAAGATAATTGTGTCTACTTTATAATCTAACTTCTTATGTTTTTCAATTGGAATATGAATAAATGCATCATAACCAGAAATATGTAAATGCTTTAAATTAGGCTTTATACCACTCTATGCTTCTTCAAGTGTAAAATTTATAAAAAAAAATAGTGGGAGTCATATTAATGAGATATACATCATAATTCATAGCTTTAACTTGAAATTTATGATTCATATTTTATCATGCAACATACACCTAGTCATTTCAGTGATAGTCTTATGTTTATGTTCAGCAACACCATTTTCCTTAGGTGTGTAAAAAATAAATTTTTTGTGCTTAATATCATGTTTATTACAATATTTAATAAAATAATTATTAACATATTTATTATCATTATCAGTGTATAATATGCATAAACAAAAATGAGATTATTTTTAAACAATGGCATGAAACTCAATAAAAGTGTCTAAAACTTGATCTTTTATTTTTAAGAAATAAATCAAAACTTGTCTAGTGCAACCATAAAAAAATTAAAGCATAATTATCACCATTAATATAAGGATTTTTCATAGTGTCTAAGAGATCACTATGAACTAAAAGAAGATTTTTAGTAGCACACCAAGAGTGATTTTAGCAAAATATTTTTTTAAGAATTTTACTAGCCATACAACTATTATAAGTAGAAGTAGTGGGAGGAATTTAAGGCAAACCTTGAACCATATAGATTTTTTTCATAAATAAAATAATTTGATAATTAATATGTCCTAATATATCATTCTATAATTTATCATCATTAGAGACAAACAAATCATGAGAAGAGGAGGAAGAAGAGAATCCAATAAATTTGAGCAAATTATCATTATCTAAAAAGGCAGTAGTAACTACTTGAAAATCTTGCTTAATATATTTAACTTAAAAATTGTCATTATAAAATTCTACTTTATAGTCCTATTTATATAATTGAGGAACATAAGGTAAATTAAATTTCAAATTAGGAATAAGCAAGACATTATGCAATTCATCATTATAGATTTTAACAATTCTTATGGCTTCAACATTGTAAGACGTATGATTTTCAAGACTTAAATGATTGTTAGAAAGATCTAATTCTAAAAAATTAAACAAATTAAAATTACATTTCATATATTGAGTAGCACCAAAATCAATAATCTATTCAATAATAGAAGCACACAAATCACAAGTAAAAGCAACTCTAGTATTAAATTTTTGTTTAGAATGAGTCTTAGTGTTACTAGTTCTAGCATTGTCTTTGACATTAAGTTTTCCAATTTTGATATCATTTTTATTTTTAAAATAATGATCTTCATTATGAGTGTTTTTGTCACAATAATTACAATAACTTTTTCTTAAGTTTGGAGTTAGATTTCTGATCTTTTTTATCATGTGTATTATTAGACTTAGCATGTTCTTTTCCATTCTTATGTTTGTGTTTAAAAATATAAGCATGTTAATTAGTCTTAAGACTTCCAAATTGAATAAAATTTTATTTTTCTTGATGTAACAAATTAAAAAATAATTCAAATGTTAACAAAAAATATAAAGTAGGATAAACTAGCAACAAATAAATAATATTAATAAACTGTTGAAAAGGTTGAGGTAAACACTTTTTAATTATAATATGAATCAAATTTAAAACTAAAATTTTAATGCCTAAACCAACTAATTGAGAATGTAAAAAATAAAGTTTAATTAATAAATCATCCATAGTTTTGAAGTCATTGTACTTTAAATGAGAAAATTGATCTTGAATTTGAATTTTGAGAGATTCATTCACAACATAATAAAAAAAATTAAGTTTCAACCAAGCATTGGATGCAAAAAAAACAAAAATGAATATGCACATGCAATTCACGGTCATCCCAATCAATCCTAAAGCATCATCATTTTTTTCTTTCCATTTCTCTTGAAATTTAGTGGAGATATTCTTTATATCAGGTTTAGGGTTGGTGCCATCTACTACATGCACCAAATGTTTGAAAGTGAAAATGTATTGCATATAAAATTTACATAAGTGGTAATTAGTAGACATGAGTGTAAATTTGACTAAAACTTGAGTCATTATACCTCAAAATGTCACCCAATTTATGGAAAGTTAATAGGCAAGAAAAATCACTTAAAAAAGTGTAAGAGGGGAAAGAAAGCCAAAGAAAGGACTTTTCCACAATGCAAAAGAGATAACAAGTAAGCAATGGGAGCCTAGAAAAAGGATAGAGAATTTGAAAAAAAAATCTATCAATAGTCCTCCAAGTTGGAATGAAAGAGATAATCATAACAATTTTAAGAGCAATTAACTTTAAAAAATATAAGTCCACACACAAAAAAGAAACATTTAATTGATTAAAAGACTTAAAACTAATAATGAAATTAAAATCACCAAAGGGATTTTTTTTAATGAATATAAAAATTCATTAAACTTTTATGACATCAAAAAGTGTGTTTTTTTTTGTTTTTTTTGTTTTTTAAAAATTAAATGTAAGTTCTTAAAAAAAATTCAATATTTGAATGTACTAAAAAAATATGTATTTAATGATATAATTAAAGGAATTAAAAAAATAACTTAAGGAGCTTACTAATAGTAAGAAAAGTATTTTTTGAATTGAAAAGTAAAAAAAGAATAAAAGTTTAAATGCTTAAATAATTCATTAAGACACTTCACTGGAGTGAAAAAATAACATCATGAAGTGACAATCACAAAAAAATTGAGATTATTAAAAAAATTCTAAATAAGTCAACTCAAATAAAAATTCCTTTGTAATTTAAAAATATAGTGAGTAAATAAAAACACCTTTATACAAAATTAAAGTAAATAAAGGACAATAAAGGAAATGCATACTTGTTGGTGAAAGGAATATAAAATAATTGATTGCACATTAAGTTGTTATTCCACAAAAGGATGAGATAAATAGTGAAAAACAATAATAAAGATGTTGTGATAAGATGACACCTAACATATAGGACTGATGCTTTAGAAAATGATGAACCCAACACCTTTTAGATGTCAAGAGATTCCACAAAGTTAGACACAAAGGCATTTGGATCTTTACAAAAATTATGATTTTTTTTTTGAAAAAAACAATATGCCTAACTAGAGTACCCAATAAATTAAAAATGAAATGTAATAATATACTATTACACTGGTAGTTCCTTATTTAATTGAATAAGATGCTTATTCACATAGACTACAAAATGAAACATAGAGGCTAAAAAATAGGATGAATATACTACAAACTAAAATGCATAAGCTACAAATGGACATGATATAAGAAATAAAAGCATACCTTTAGCATACAACTACTCAAAATAAAAGGAGTTTGAGCTGGAAAAATTTGGCAATGTCACAATGTCTTGGCCTAGAGGGGGTGACCACCTGCTCAAATAGTTTGCAAAAAAATGTAGTCCAAAATTATTTGAAAGAAATGAGTTAAATTGTAACATAATCTATGAAAACATAAAGTTATTTTTTCAAATGACTTTGAGATTAATGAGAAAGAAAAAACTCCAAGAAATCAGAAATATTAAAAAAGGAGATAAAATGCTTAGAAAAGGAGCTCTAACTAAATATTAGTGTTAGAATACTAAAAAAAATTACTTAAAAAAAATAAATAGAGAACTTAAAAAATATGTAATAGTTTTTTTTGTTGTTAACTATGCATAAAACCAAAAAACTTGGAGTGCACTTAACCAGGTCAAATAAGGAAACTAGGCCTTTAAAAACAAACCAAAAGTAATGACTTAGGGACTACTAAATTCAATAAAAAAATAGAGAGTTGGATTTAAATGAGTATCAAGGGTGGATCCCTTGTAAAAAAAACCATAAAATATCCTTAAAATATTTACTCTTCAAAAAAAAATGTCAATAAGATGATATTAGATCTAATACCATGAAGGATTTATCTCAAGAATAATAATCAATGACATAGCATGAAAGTGTGATAAATAAAGAATTTATAAGACTAAGTTACCTCTCAAGTGCAAACCATAAACGAGATAAGGATTTTAAAGTGGTAAACCAAACATATAAGAGAAAAACCCATGTGATCTTATTTAAGGCTTGCAACCAAAATCTCCGCAAGTACAAGATTAAATCAAGATCAGAAGAGAATAATAGAGATAACATGAGATTTTAGTGAGGAAAAGAGGAGATGAAGTGATAATTTATAGAGCTATAATAGGAGAACATGAGTTAAAAGGAATCCCATTACTACCTTACAAGCCTCCTAAATGTGTTCCACTTGTGTCTTAGTCCATTGGAATGTGAAGGGAGGTGTGTGCCATGTGGGGGGAAGGAGTTACTCATTCAAGTAACTCTTAAATTCTAAAGGAGCACAAAGAGGTGACTACACCTCATGGAATATATATTTATATGAATTAATAATTCACATAAATAAAATTTCTTCACACATGAAAAGGGAACTTAAGATAAAATAAATTATCCTAAATAAAAGGTAATTTTAACAAGTACTTTATAATTTGATATCTTGAAATAAATATTACTTTCTAATTATAGAATTGCTTTGTCAAATTATCAGTTAGGTTAATTAGACCATATCTTTTTTATATATAGTAACATTTTGATTTTTAATTAGAACCTAGCGACAAGTGAAAAGATGACAATAAAATGGGCAAAGAGGGATAACGAAATTGTCACAAAGTGAAAGATATGGAAAAGGATTAAAAGATAAGCCTAGATAATTGTATCAAAGTTGGACACTAACATCAGTGTTAGTGTCCAGGGTGGATGCAAGTGTCAATGAAATAAAAACATACAAAAATAGGCACAATAGGTAGGGATACTTGACATACATTTCATTAAGATAAACAAATATAACACATAGGCCTAAGGGGTAGGTAAATAAAGTAAAATAATATCGAACCAAAGATGTCCATGGGAGACTACATATCTATACGTATAATTCTCAATGAAAATGTATATACATACAAAGAGACTATAAATATGTGTACTTTTACCAAAATGGGTTTCTATAGTAACATAATATTACCACTTGTCCCAATCTTGGATAATAAAGTTAGGGTCTAAAAATGAATAATTTTTAAGCCCTTATCAATAGTATTGTGAACATATAAAAATCAAACAGACTCTAGGACATGACACATTAGTTATGTTAGTTCAAACAAATCACAAAGTCAATAAATAAGAATTATGAAAACCCAAGGTTTAAAATAAATCAAAATCAATGTCTAAGCTCTGATTTTTATAATTCAAACTTTTTGTAAATGTAGATATTGATGATAACCTTAGCCTTTTACATATTAAAACCAATGTCATGGATCTCTAAGGTTTATAGGACCCTAAATAATTTATTCAAAGTATAGTGGGTCCCTCTTTGATTTCATAAAATGGGGTGTGTGTTAGGGCACAACAAATGGAGATTCAATGGGGAAATACATTTGAGTATTTACAAACCCAAAATTGTAGTAATGCATAATAATATAATTTTATCTCTAAAAAGAAAAAAATAGGTAAACCTATCCCTTAAAAAACTCCTACTTCTTCATGCAACATACTAGCCCTTTGCATTCCTTGGATCTTTGTGTGTTATTTTTTTGAAATTCATTTTCCCTTGTTATAAGAGTTTAAAAAAAGTCTTGGATAAAAACTATAGGTTTAATTTTGACTTCAAATTTTGTAACCATATAGTAATGGAAGCTTTGGAATTTCTCTAATACCAACTAGGCATCCATAGCCCTGATAGAGATACCTATGATTTTACTCTAAGATTTTTTCTATTACCATCTAGACATCTATAGCCTCGATAGAGATTACTTGCATCACCCATATTATATAAGTTTTATTGATGATTTTTTTTTAAACATGAATATAATAAGGGTTGGGAACCACCATTGGTTGAGTTTATGCATGATAAAACTTATTGTAATCAACATGTCCATGATAGTTTGCATCCATCTCTATGTTTATTATCTATCATCTAATTTGTATCATATAATAGTTTAGTTTATCTTTAAAATGGAAAGAGTTTCTAAAATTTACATAATTAGATCAGAGTAAATATCAAAATTATAGCAAACTCATTCATTCCAAGCATAACCTAGTTTATTCATAACACATACCTTAGTCCTAGAAGCTCAAGTATTGTCAAAAAAAATCCAAGTCTTGAATACCAATTGTGCTTCTTTTTATATCATCCCATTATTCTTGGCAAGTCTTTTGTAACTCCATCATAAGAAACCAATTGGTCTCTTCTAAAATTTTATAAAATTAATCTAGAAAGCATAATAAATAATCTACACAAAATAAAATACAAAAATTAGTAAACACTAATCAAATAAAATATGAAAGACTAATATAGAAAGCATGAATCTACTCTATAAAGTAGGAAACCTAATCTAATCATACATATAAATTTTCACTTATAGTCATTAAATATCATCTATATTTGGATTAGCCATGAAATAATATTTCAAAAACTATCTATTGACTAGAAAAGTGAGGCCATTACCTTGAAGGTCCTTCAATCAGAAGGCATTATTATCTAGTATGTCAGATATTTGATATGGTCCAATCCATAAAGGAGTGAACTTATCATTATGTCTTTTATTCTCATATTCCTTATACATCAGCTTTGGTGGGTTTACATTTACCACATGGAAAAATTTTATTAACTTTGTATGTCTAGTCACTTCTTCAAAATAGGTGTTAATTTCATGCTCACTATATTTTACTTTGAAGTCAAACTCATTTATTCATACTTTAGCCATGTATCTCCTAGATCATGACACTTTTTTTCTTCTGACTGACCCAGGTGTTTAGGTTTATGATACTAATTTATATGTTCTATGGTTATGAGTTAATGGAATTAATCCACATGGAATGGTCTTAGAGTTATGGGAACTCAGATATTCATTTCCTTAGTTGTTCTAAATTTGAACTATATACATCCCTAAAAAGGCTTGGGGTGGTTAAAATGTTGATGCATGGCATGATATTGACATTGTGGAGACTTATAGACTTATATCCATGGAACCATTAGCTATTAACCTGATATTTCTCCTTTGAAGCTCTAGGTTGATTGAATAGTGCCAATTATCAAACCATCAAAGCTCGAAACCTTGGCCACATTAGACTATGGGGACATGAGTCCATTAGAATTTGTTTTATCCTTTTATATTATAGGTTAATAAAATTGTGTCACTTGCAAACCCTATAAACTATGGGAACTTATAGACTCATATCCATTAGACTATTAACTTCATTTTGAACTTACATGGTTCTGGGTAACATGGTTATGTTGCATGGTGTGTTATCTAGGCTTATAAACGTAAAATACTTATAATTTTATTTGAATCAAAAAATTTCCTAGTTAAATGTGGTTGTACCATGTGGATTTCATATGGTAACTTGAATTTTGGTAAGCTACATAACCTTTTGTTAAACTATGGTGTCTTCCAAGTAACATGTTAGTGCCATCTATCAGGTTCTTAGAGGTCATAAACTTTAAAACACTTAGAACATTTTGTGAAAGATAAAGAGATCTAGGTGATGTAATCTTTCCACTTGGCCAAATATTAGATAATAAAGGTAAGGCCTAAACATGAATAATTTGTAAGTCCTTGTCAATAGTCCTGTAAAAATATGAAAATCAAAGAGCCACTAGTTCATAACACATTAGTTTTGTTAGTCCAAATAAATCACAAATTTAATTAAGAAGAAATATGAAAACATAAGGTTTAAAATAAATAAAAATCAATGTACAAGGTTTTATTTTTTATAATTTAAACTTGTGTAAATTTATACATTGATGACAACTTTAACCTTTTGCATATTAAAATAAAATTCATGAATATCTAAGGTTCATAGGACATTAAAAAATATACTCAAACTATAGTGGGTCCTTATTTAATTTTAAAAAGTGGGGTGTGTGTGTTATGGAATAACACATCAATTTTCAAAAAGTTTCCTGTGACTATTATTGTCTCCCTAAGGAGGGTGGGCTATGGGGTTGCTTAACATTTCTCACCAAGTTTTGACTCTCTATGCCAAATAAATTATCTATGACACTAAGGAGAATGAGGTATGGAAATTTTTTCTCTAACATTTAATATCAAAGGGTAATCCTCATGGTCACCCCACTTAGAAAGGGATAGGAATTTCTCTAATTATCACTCTCTCCACCCCTATGAAATTTTTTAGATGCTTCTTAATTAAAATCATATATAAATATTGGAAAAATATCATTCACTATATACTATGTAATTGCACTAAGTTTAGATATTGTCTTTATATAAAACAACACTCCTTGTAGTGGTCCACCATCATCAATTTCCATGTTTTTTGTCTTACATGGATTCCTTTGATACACTCCCTAAAGTTATATATAAGGGGAATCCACATTGTGTAAGACTTATTTTATAAATAAACTTATTTTTATCTCCCTTGGGTGCATGTGAAATATAAATTCAAAATTTCCCAAATAGACAAGGAATCCTATGAGGAGATCACTTTTTTCTCCCCATAGATATTCTTCATAAAAACTCTATCACTTCTACTCACCTTGGGTGGAAGGACTATAAATGGTATGTCAATACCCTTTTCTAAAATTATACCACTTGAAAGGGATATGAATAGTTATCCCCTCATCTTTTGATGGTTGACAAATCAATGCCTATTGGGGAATAAATTCTCCATGTCTACTTGGGGTCAAAATTTTATAATTTATTGGACTTTGAATTGGAACCTAAATAATGCCAAAAATTCATGGAATTTTATTCATTACTTCTACAACCTTTTTCATCCTAAGCCTTTCATCTAGATCATATCCTCATCGGTGATAGTCCTAGGATGTCACTAAAGTACACCCAAGTTTAACATACTTTCAAACTATTATTTTTTTAGATATGTAAAGAATTAAATTCAAATTTATTTTTTAATATTATTAATTATCATCAATTTAATGTTTATAACAAGTATATGGTTATATTTAATTCTTTCTTATAGATTTAAGTTCAAACTAAAACCATTGTTATGGAGTTGAAGCATCTATAGAGTGATCCACCATTTGGGTGATGCCCCATATAGTATGGATTACATCATGTATTACTCTCATAGGAATATTAATCTAAGAGTAGATAATGGCACTCTATGAGGAGGGCATATATGTAGTTTTTCTTGTTGTCCCTCTTGTAGCCAAGCTCAAGCTTCTCCACAGTGCCACAATTATATCCCCAAACCCAACCCCCATTTTTTAGTGTAGGTCAAGGATCTCCACATTAACTTCCACTATGAAAAAATGGATGGATCTATCCTCCTCCTATGGGTTAGCACCAATGGAATCCTTTTCCATAGACTTCATAATAAGTATTGCAACCACCATAGATAACAAGTTTCTATGGCTTGCACTATAAATTCCCCCCACCACTCTATTCATGATGAAGAGGTTAAGGAGGAAGGATAACATACCACTACCACTATTGGCTAGTACCAATTACTGAGGGCCATGACCTATCAAGCTCTAGATGAGGTGATACCCATTATAAATCCCCCCTAGGCTAGTCTTTTTGTTATGGATGCTTAATTTGTTGGTTATTTTTTTGATATTATAGATATTTTATAAGCTCATTTTATTCTCTTATTTTTTCATTCCTATGTTCTACTTAGTTTTGTACTCTATGGCATGCTCTAATACCACCTACTTTTTTGTGAATAATCATGTATATTAGCTATTTTATACAATAAGATCTATTTTATCAAATAAAAACTATCAATAAATAAAATATGTATGTAAAAATTCACAAAAAATGAACATTCACTCAATTTAATAATGTAAAACAAATATGAAAAGCTATAATATTTGTACATATATTTAAATTATGTGTAACATTACCACTATTTAGAAAAATAGAAAATAACCTTAAAAATTCATTAGCAAAATGGAACATATTTATATAAATATTTATTTAAACAATACTATAATGTGAAAAAATCTATTTAAAATACATCATTAGTTTACACCAGAAACACATTCTAAATGGGGTATCACTTTTCTCTTCCATTCCTAAATTTGTAGATTTGTTCACCAAAATCATGGTAAAAGTGTAATACATCAGCTTGATTTCACCTCACCAATGAAAAAACAAAGTTTTAGGTTTGATTTACAAGATATTAAAAACTAAAACCATAATATTTTAAGACAATAAGTTGTGAATAAGTACATCATCAAATTCTACAATAATTAGGCTTAACTTCTATGATTAAGTAAGAAGAAACAAAAGTAGTATTGCAACATAGAAAAATCATAAACTTGCACATATAAAAATCCCTAGGTATATTACATCTTCCAAACCCCATCATGAAATTACACACTATTAAAAGTAAAGAGACCAACCCAATGACCATCCTTCATAGATTACCCACTAATGGAAATAAAAGGACCAATGACCACAATAAAAAGTTTGAGATTATTATCACCCTTTATAGATTCCATACTAATAAAAACAAAGGAACTTGTCTCTATAGTAATATAAGGACCAACATCCAAAGAAATATTCTTCTCATTTTTTTTACACCTGTTAGATCTTCCATAATGTGATAATCTAGACCATCCCTAACTAGTAGTAGTTTTACAACCTTTAGATCCAATTAAATCCTATGTTTCATTAATTTAGAACAAGAGTTTAGAAATACTCTAAAAAAAAATCAAATTCATAAAGGTGAGGTTCTCCCTAGATTAAATTCTACCTAAATCAATGAGCTTTTGAAATTTTCAACTAACTCAACCAGCTAGAAAACCTTCTTTCTAAGTCCCTAAATGTAGTCATACACACTAGGCCTCTACCTTCATGACTATAAATAGTAATAATATCAAGTAGGTGAATATTAGTCTCCTAAAATTCCTTAATAATTCCAATTATAAAAATTTACCTAATATAAATCAAGGAAAAACCTTGACTAATTCCTTGTCAGGAAGCAATAATAAAATATTATTTCCAAAATAAGAGGAAAATTCGGTTTTGACACTAATCTTACATTGTATTTATAGGTATTTGACCCTTAGTATTTTATCAATTAAAATATTGGCAACCGTTGAGCCTATGATGAAAATATTATGCAATATAATCTCAAAAATTGTTAGCCTAAATGCCTTCTCTCTCCTATCCACCTTTAAAATATCCTTGGTAATATAAACAGATATTTAAAAGCCATGAGACCCAAATAGAATGAATTACATGAACCCAACCATAATAATATAATAAATTCTTCATACTAAAAAAATGAACCTTTCTAGAAATGTTATCTCATGTCTAGGATTTTATTTGCTGATGGAATAATGATAAATAAATCCTAGGCTAAAAGAAGGTAGCATTATTAAGAAACCTCCCATTATTTTATAAATGACACATATCAAATATAGTTATTGAATTTCCATAAATTTTCATGAGGCAACAATTTAAACCTCAATATTAACCCCCAACCTTACATCACTTGTAAAGTGCATAAGTTCTTAATTCATAAAAATATTAATAAATCCTTCCTTCCTAACCATGAAATACTCACTCCAATAATTATTGTCCTTATAATAAATAATATACTTCACCTTCACAAGTTCCAATTTTTCATAGAAGAATATTTTAGTGTCATATTGATATAAAATATAACCTTTAAACACCATTTATCACCCCTTACTATCAACTAATCAATTCTTAATTAGATGTCTCCTCTAAAAGATACAATTATTTAATTATCAACTACATGAAATAAAATGATCTTTCAAATACCCCCCAAAAAAATCTTAAGTAACTCTTTCCTTTGTCCTATAAATCAAAAATAAAATAATAATCATTCTTTAATAGTCACACTATCTACCATCTTTCCCTTATGTAATCAATCTAAATCCTTGGAGTCTTCAACATAAATATTTTACATAATTACCCAAGGTACAATTCCATTCAATCATCTAAAACCTAGAATATCCTTTTAATCCCTCAAATTCATATTTAGAGTTCAAAATTAAACCATGAAATCCTATTTTAGACACCTAAATTTGGTAAAAGAACCTTTTCTATTGTGTTATTTCCATGGTTTATCATATTTTTTCTACTATATATATTTAGCTATTTTTAGACACTTCCTACTCCACACTACACTCTCTCTAACCTTCTATCCCTCTAGATGTCTTTAACATTCATATGTTTTAAAATTTAATTATAAATTTTACAAGTTGTTTTCCTTCATTCTAAGCATTTGTTTCTCAAATTTTATATTTTGTATTTATAAGTGATCCAATGATTATACCCTATGCAAATTCATTGGAATATTGAATCAATACTTTGTGTATTGTGGCCCCTTCCACCTTCACCTTAATTCACATGAATTTTATTCTACTTATTGTTATTTTCCATGATTATCTATCAAATGTTTCATGTCCTAGGTAACCATATATAAATAAGGTGATCCTTGATCATTTATCAAGTATTTTGAAAATAGTGAAAACATACTCCACTATTAAAGTTAGAGCCTTTATAGATCATATATATTTTTATACTTGTAATGGATATATCCCCTTGATACTTAAACCTTATTCAAGTCATTGGTACATCATATACTTATACAAAAATAGGTTCTAGGTGAATGTTCATGTAGTTATCAATGTATTTCACTAGGAGAGGAGAAAAATATCTAATTTTAAATTCCACTCACATGAATAAAATATATACATTGGATATGATTCAAACTATGTAGGATATATAGCTTAAATGTGTTTAGGGGTAACCTAAGATAGGTAACCATGCACACACTTATCATATTTTTTATGTCTTTGGCCAATGAGTGAAAAAAATAAAAAATATATGTTGTTTCCCATCTATTTGGTATTATGATTTCACAATAATGTATGGAACTTGATAGCACACCTACATATAAAAATATGCAAAATAAAAAGTATCATGGTGTTACATCTCGATTTTCCTCTAGACTTATTATTACTAATTCTATAGTTAGTTATTGGTTTATTTGATGTGTTAATTAATTAGAATTAGTTATATGATGATTATGGATAGTGTTTGTATCTTATGATAATGATAGTTAACTGTTAGTTATTTAGTTGTATTATGTTATGATACATCTTAATTATGATTATGTAGTATATTCTATTATAATAGTTTATTATAGTTTTTACATGATATGTTTTAACCATTGTTCATTTGTACTAAGGTGGATGCATGATGGATTTCACCCTCCTAGCTATGACTAAAGGAGGGTATCATCATAGAGGATGTTGCAGATGTGGACGCGTGCGGAAGGAGTGAAAGAAATGTGAAACCCAACACACACCACATAGAATAATAATTGTTTGCAAATTGCTAGTTGATTAATATTGTTTGTATCATGATTTTGGTAACTAATATGTATTTTAAATTTAAATTTGATTAGTTTTTCATGTTGTCTATTGAATTAATCTAGCAGTGTGTTTACATTTATGAGATTTAGATTTTTATATGACTGTTTTACTCCATTATCTCCATTTATGTACCATATGGCTTGAATAATTTAAAATTTTTTATTGAGGTAAAATGAAATTCTTTAATTAGTTTACTTCATGTGTTTATGTTTACCATTGTAGACACCCCATTCTAACCACAATTGGTTTCTGATCAAACTTTAGATAGATTTATACCAAACAATGAAAAATAATCCTAAGAATCACTGAACATCCCAATTTCATCTGTACATCAGACATAAGTTCTAATAATTATGTTGAGGCATCCCTATTTGGGATATTGTCCCATATGCAACAATAACCTCTCATGTATTCATCCCCTATCACCTTGTGACCTTAACAACTAGAAGTTTGGCCTTTCGACCCATTAAGTGGGGCACTTAATAATTCCTAAAATGATAAGAAGAATGAATCAAATAATTAAACCATATTAAATGCCTAGCTAAATAATCCATTTTAAATTAATGAATATCTAAAATTGGAAATTCAAAAATGCAAATTATCAAGCTTCTTCTTCATTACTTTTATGAGTTGTCAAGCACTCATAAAAGATCTAAAAAATATCTATATTTATGATTCACGCATATTAATTTAAAAAATTAATTACATGTCCCCTCCTTAACTTAACTAGGGTTAGCCTTAACTCACCTAGGGTTAGTTTGAACTCAAATGCAGTTAGTTCAACCTAATGACACTTGGGTGAGAGGTAACTTTAGAGGCTATAAATATAAGGCCTCACCCATTTATATTTAAGATTTTATAACACAATGATATTATAATAACATATCTCCAAAAATATTCATAGTAGAGTTACCATGCCCATTTACTAAACCAAATTTATGCAAGCCAAGATGCCAAGGAGAAGTGGAACAATGGAGCTTCGTTGACAAAGATTTATTGAGCACATAGTCGAGCAAGCCAATTCAACAAGTGGATTTAAAGATACAAGGAAGTTTAAAGGGATTTTTTATATTGTGCTTTTAGTTATGCCTTGAATTTTTTTCTTTTTATATATGTTCTCCCTAGTGTCTAAGCTAGAAGTGTTATCTTTTGGTGTGTTTGTTTTGTTTTAATTTTCTTGACTAACACCATACTAATCTCTCCTCTTGGATTCTTTTTTCACATTAATGGCACACTTGGAAGGGCCTGCACTTCACAAAATTATTTCCATGTAATTTTAGAACATTTTTCTAACATTTTTATGCTAAAATTTTGACTTAATGACCAAAAAAGTGAAAAGTTGAAGCTCACAGATGTTACATATAAAGATGCAGTATTGCTCTATGTAATTACATTTTTGCACTTGGTAAATGTTGTGTTGAACTTCATATTTTTGATATTTTAGTTGTATTATTGCATTGTGTAAATGTGGGTTTGCCTCTCAATATTCTATTTTACACCTAAAACTATAGTTTTGCATAGTTAAAATTTATTTTGTAGTATAGCTATGATATTGACCTTGTGATATGTGTTATTGTACTTTTAATAAGAGCTTTTGCATTTTAAATATGTGATATTATGTATTTAAAACTTATTTTACCATGTATTTATGGTATTGATCTCATAATATATGTTAATTTTTTGAAATTGGTAGTTTTGCATTTTTGACATGAGGTTTTGCTCTGACCATTTTTGTTTTGTATGGTAAAGTGTAGTTTTGAAGGTAAGTGTGATATTGACCCCATGATATGAATTATTTCCATTGTAAAGTGCATTATTAAAATTTGAAGTTACGTTATTTCCATTTAAACGTGTAGTATTGCATCATGTAGTTGCAATTTTGCACTAACAATATTTTTGCAAGCATATGTATTTCTGACTAACAAGTTGTCATTTTGCATGAAAGTTGCTATTTTTCTCTATGTATCTATAGTATTACACTATGTGAAAAACATAATAAACCTAAAAGCTAAATTTCAAAAGTTATTTACTCAATTATCTTTTATATTCTAAGAAAAAACCCACTAACACTTTTTTGTAGAACCCAAAGGCCAAGGAAAGACATTTTTAACACTTTAAAAGTTCAAATCACATCTACATTTGGTGCTTAAAAATAATTTTAGTTTTTTTTTTTCAAATTTAATAACTCAAATAAAGACAAGGGGTTAAATTTTCACATCACATTTTTCTTGGGTTTATAAAAATAAACACCAACTTAAACTAAATGCTCTAAAGAGATTGCTTATTTATCATTTTACTTTTGTTTGTGTTGTTTTTGCAAATTGACTTGGCATATATGCTCTCCCCCATCCAATTTAGGGAACTTGGGTGGCCAAAAATGTTTTATATTTTGTTTTTCATTGCTTAATCCAAACATAAAATGAATTTCACTAAGGCACTCCACAAGATTTGAATGATTTTGGTGATCACAAAATGACCTTAAAGTCCTATCTTTACTTTATTACATCTAGGATTTGGGTAGGAGTTCATATCCTCCCCACGAGTTCTTTAGGGAAGATTTAACCTAGGAATTCATCTCTCAACATTGTTTAAACACTAATCCATGGTAGGGTATATAAATTAGGGAACAAATAATATAATTGCTAGGGGGATAAGTGACTAGCCTCTCTGATCATAATGAAACATTGAGTCAGGTCTGACTAACCAAAGGATTCCACTAAGAAGTAGATGGATGGCATCAATATGCAAAGGAATAGAACCTTGCATAGTAAGTTATCCAATATGAACTTAGTTTATGTGATTGTATCTCTAGTGTTAACCACACTTTAGACCATCTAGACATGTAAAAATTATAGTTTTAGACAAACACCACTTGCCATAGATATATTATCAATGTAGGGTGTGTAAATTAAATTTCCACATTACCATAGAAAATATTGAGACAAGAGGGGGCCTAAAAACACTAATTTTCATGTGCATCTAAAATTTTATATTAACAAACATTATTTCATCTCAAGAGATAGTATATAGATGGAATTTGATAATATGAAGCCACCTTGTCAGTTTTTAGGATTAGGAGGATACATTTAAGTGTTGTTATTTTTCCTTTTTAATTGCATTGTTTTGAGTCAAAACTATTTTTTATCATACCACATTCAAAACAAGTTATGTTTATACACCCACTTTTTACCTAAATAGGTGTTATGTCATATTTTTAACACCAATATTTGACTTAGTCATTTTTCAAAACTTTTATGTGTGTATGTCACTTGTTTGAAAGGGGCATCATTACATTGCCCATTTCGGTCCAAGTCCTTACTGTAGATATTTTTGAAACAAAACCATTTATCACATATTTTGAGAGAGATAACATCATTACACTGATTGTAAAATTTTAAATACCTTTGCCTTGTGTCCAATCAATTTCAAAACCATGTGTGCCTTTTTGGTTTATGCCTATTATCATTATGCCATTCATTTAGGTTTAGAATATCATCCATTTGAGGAAAATAAGCCTTATAAACCAGATTTTAAATTTATCTTGTAATGTTTAGATTCAAACATTGATTGGTTTATGCTATACCTCACATAATTTTGGCTTAGACATTTACCTCTCAATTTTGGATTGTGCAACTTAGACTAATTCCTTGATTACTTTGGCAATCTTTGTGCCTAGATTTGGGAATTGGTATATCTTCTATGTGCCTCACATATCTTTTGTTGATTATAACTAAGGTCAAAACTCTCTTTCCAAATATAACCTTGAGTGTGACTAGTTTACATTTAAGTCTTACTCATTACTTGAGCTTGATTGTTTTACTCCTCATCCTTAATTTTGCCTACTTGGAATTGATTTTCCCAACTAATTTTAGGCATATGCCTAAAGTCCAATGCCTTTTTCCAAAGGTCAAGTTTATGTTTAAATTTTAATGCCTAGTTTGAGTCCAAGTGTTTCAAATTGTTAGATTAATTGTCTACCTTTTACACCTAGTTTGTTTCAAGTCTAGCTTTTGTGTCATGTTTCCAAAAGACCTAGAAAATTCCCACTTATTTTTAGACCTAGTGTGTTTTCAGTCCATTTTTTTGTCATTTTTATAAAAAACTTAGAAAATTCCTGCTTGTTTTTACACCCAATATGTTTCAATTCTAGATTTTATGTCATGTTTCCCAAAGACCTAGCAAATTCTCATTTGATTTTAGACTTAGTGTTTTTTAAGTCTAGATTTTGTGTCATGTTTCCAAAAAACCTATCATTTTAACTCTTTATTTTAGACCTAATTGTTTTGAGCCTAACATTGTGCCTTGTTCCCAAATACCTAGCAAATTCCTACTTGTTTTTAGACCTAGTGTGTTTCAAGTCTATATTTTATGTCATTTTTCCAAAAGACCTAGCATCTTACCTCTTTATTTTAGACCTAGTATATTTTGAGCATAGTTTTGTGCCTTGTTCCCAAAGACCTAACAACCTTTTCCATTTTTGAAAACTTGATTAGAGTTGTTTGAAACACTTTTTTACCAAGATTGACATTCAAATTTATATTTTCACTTGACCATTTGTTTGAGATATTTGACTTTAGACCTTGAGGATGTTTTGGATTGAGTTTATCATTGGCCTTTTTTGAGAAAAGCTCCATTCCTAGATCAAGTTTACCATTTGGACCATTTTCCATTTAGACCTTGTTTTAAAGAGTTTATAGAACTCTAGACCTTTTTTTTGAAATGTTAGTCATTGATTTGGATATGTCTCATTACACTGGTAATGGAGCCATGTACAATCTAGGTTACAATAACATGATCATGAATGACAACTTTGTTCAAGACCCATATGGTGATGATGTAGTTTTTGAGATAGACCCTTATCCTCATTACACTCTTCAATATATAGAACAAAGGTAAGATACATTAGTACATTACTTGGTTAACACACCCCCATATTAAAAATAAGACCAATAACAAATAACATAATATCTTTTTAGATGCCATCAGTTATGGAAAAAGTCCACATCCAACCATACTATGTTATGATGCCATCAACATATGAACCATATTTTTTTTATCATCACTTGATTGAAAAAAAGATGAGGTTTTAGTCAAATATGTGGAGGTAGGGGAAAAATTTTTATTATACTTCCCCCATGAAAACCTACCTAGTCTAGTTAGAGTGCCTCTAAACATGCCTTATAACCAAACTATTGAACATGCATCTAGTAGTTATCCTCAAGCGCTCATGTAATTTTTTTACCAAGACCTAGATATGATTTTAAGAGGAAAGGGACCCATAGAGGACCAATTTTCACAAATACAATAAGCATATCAAACTTACCTAAACTTAGCACAAACTTTTAATTCCATGGCCATATCAAATGTTCCACTCATAGAGTTAACTCCTTCAACAATAGTGTTAATTGATTAGATAGGTGTATAAAAATTTTCCCAAAGTAATCTAGTATGTAACATGATCAATTCCCCACTTATTAAAGATGTGACTATGGCCTCTACATAGAACAATGTGCCCAATACATTTGATAACATGTAAGTATCTTCCACTCTAGGAAAAATTGGTTTAAATGTACCAACCAATAATTTGTAATTATAAGTGCCTTTAGTTAGTACCAAAATTGGTTCACAGTAGTAGGGTAAGGAACTCCTACTTCCTAACCACAATAGGTTACTTCCAATCCTCAACTAGTTGTTTCATCAAGCATGCAATAACATGGAGTGAATAACCAAGTGTTGTCCAATACTTTTCCTCAAAAATAAGTGAAGAATGTTATCCCACCTCAATGGGTGGAAACTAATATTCCAAAACAATATGAAAATTCTATTTACCACTGTAATAGAGGTATAACACTACACCACCTCAACAAGGGGTGAAAAATGTTTTAACTCAATGGGTAGTGATAAATGTACGTCAATAGACATGGACCAATGCACACTTATAATTACAAATGTTGTTTAATCAATAATTTATTTATATTGGTCAAATAAAAATTATAAACATTGAATAAGCATCTAGTTCATAATAGGTGTTTGCATAAAATAGAGGTACCACTATCTAAAAACTACTAGTTAGGTAACAATTGCATTTTACTTAGCATATACCATAAATCCAAAGATAGGGTCTTGGTCCACAACAAGTTACCTTTATTAAGATAGGTTCAACTAGTATATAAAAATCCCCTACTCAATCTCAATAGGCATAATATATTTCACAAAGACATATTCTTCCATCTTAGCCATAATTCCCTCAAACCTAAGGCCATACAATGAATCTAAACTATAATATTTATCAGTAACATGTGTCATTTCAAAAACTACATTCTAATCCATGGAAGAATATTCTTGGTTAGTTTACCAATCAAACCAACATTCTACATCAAACCATACCTCGATTATACCCTAGTCAATATAATCCACCTTTGATCACCCAACCACCACCTCAGCCAAATGTACCATCTAGTTTCTTGGCCCAAGAACTTCAACAAATGAAGGATGTGATTGACACCATTAAATTATGAAAGAAGACAAATAAATTAAATTTATACGACATGTGTTCATACCCATTCAACATGGAGTATCTTTAGATACCATTTCCTCCAAGTTATGAACCACCAATATTTGATAGGTACAAGGGTAAAGGAGACCCTAAGGTCTATTTGGTATATTTTTTTAATCAATTTATAAATAGTGGCTTATAGTGACATTTACCTACTCCTTTTATTTCCTAAAATTCAAGATGGATAGGATTTGGAGTGGTTCCTAAAGTTGCTAAAAAATTTAGTATCTGATTTTGATGATCTCTTAGACAAGTTAGTGTAACACTTCTATAGTCTTGAGTATGAGATTTCATTAGTAGATTTGACTTAGGATAATAAAAAATTTGGTGAAATATTTGTCAGATAACTATAGAGAATGATATTTATTTCTATTAACTTCACCCATAACATACCAAACAAAAAATTGGCCATTATGTTTATTAAAAAATTATATAGTGAGATATCTTATCTGTTAGAGCTTCAGTGTGCACATACATTCAAAGAGATTATTGAGAAAGTCTTACATATTGGAAAGGCCATTATTAATAAATGGACTATAAATTTAACCTTATCAAACCAAAATCAAAATTAAAACCAAGGAATAGGCCCAAGTCAAAGCCTTAACCAAGTCTAAGTGCAAGCATCTACACCAGCCCAAACTAAAAACTATGATAAATATAAACAATACAACCATAACAAGAATGTCATTAGTAATGGAGTAACTAAGTCACATCATGTCCCAATAGTGTAAAAACTATATGTTCATCTTATATTTCCAATGTAGCTTGTTCATAATTAGTAACTTAATCAACAATTGAAGCCTATATAATAACCTATACCAACTCCTCAAATGTAGCAACCACTATCTTTGTAAACCCCTCCTCCAAGAAGAATACCCACTCCTAGAGTCTTTAGTGACCTTAGTGAGCCCATTAAAGTATTCTTTCTCAAGTTATCTATGGCCAACATGATTAGTTGGCTGATCTTAAAGCACTATCCTAAGGGCATACCATATCTAGACTGGTATAAGGATCATGAGTTCTATGAATACCATCAAGTTCATGGACATTCGATATGAAGTTGTGTCTAGTTGAAGCACATTATTTAAAATATGTTTTAAAATGGGGAGATTACATTGGATAATAGAGAATCCACATCTAATCAAATTTTGGGTATCTACCAAAACCCTTTTCCATAGCATTATAATAAAAATAATAATCAATAGCAGTAATAATAACATAAATTAAATGGGAGGAAACAAGTCCAAAATGACCCCAACAACCAACAAACTTACCACATAATTGCACATGATTACAATAAATATCTAGGTCATATTTCAAGAGGTTAAATTTATAATATTACCATTAATTTTATACCAAGTTATAATACACTGAGACCATTGCCTAACAATTCCAATCAGCCTACCTATGCCAGTAATCCTTTCTTGATCTAGGACCATAACCAAACACAATAACTAGGGATTGATATTTTAAGACCTTATGCCAATAAATAATCATTACCCCATGACCACAACCAAGTGCACTAGCAATTAGTACTTATCCTATCTATACCATCTCCATCATCATTAATTTATAATGGTATTGTATCCAGTTTGGATTGTGCAATCACAACTCAGTGGTCTAACATTACCATATTGAGCCCATAGCCTCCTATCAATGACCTTATCTAGCCTATTGTGTTGATTAAGAGTAATATAGTTACCACTATTAAATAAAAGTCATATGACATTGTGGAAAAACTTCATAAGACACCTACACAAATTTCCATTTTAGATTTGTTGTGTACATATACTATCCATAAGAATATCCTAATAAAACTTCTAGGCCAATCCCAAGTTCTAAATGACATAACCCCAAACAAATTCCAATCTTTGGTTTGAAACGTATCACTAGGCTAATAATTAACCTTTGACCAAAGTGACATTTCATCCCCTAGCCCTCTCCATAACAACCCACTCTACATTTAATTTATCAACATGTGGCATAAAGTCAAATGTGTCCTCATAGACAATGGATTGGGCCTGAATATTATGTATTTAAAGCTCATCAAACATTTGGGATATATAATAGCTGATCTAAATCCATAAAATATTATTATCAAAGCATATGAAAATGAATAATGGGAATCACAAGGAACTATAAGCTTGATAGTGATCATTGTGCCTTTGACCCACAATAAACTTTGCCATGTGTTAGATATAGAACTATCATAATTTTTTTTTTGGGTAGACCATGGATACATGAGATTCATGCAATCCCTTAGACATTGCACCAATGTCTTAAATTTTCATACTCATGGATATAGGTCACTATCCATGGAGATCTACATCCGTATGAACACTTCAATCATTTAGAGGTAGAATATGAAAGTTAAAACTACCACTTTGGCCTAAATATAGTTCCTAAAAAGGATAAAGACAAAAAAATACTTGTCAAATTGCCAGAGGCCAATTGCATAGACCCATATAACCTTGCCTCATCTTTATGTATGCCTCTTATTTAAATGTCTAATAATTTTACCATCTCATACAATGGTCTAAGAGAGTATTTTACCCATGACACATTCCACAATACCAAGCTTCCATAGAACCCCAAGTCTTTTGGAAGACCAAAATCTTAACTGATTTGCATGGAATGAAGATGAAAGGGAAAGAAAAAGCTTCATATCCCAACACTTATTATTTCAACACCCACTACTTACCAAGAAGAGGATGTGTTGGCCAATGATGATTCCTGGTTATACAATGTCAAATTGGTCGATTACTACAAAAGTTCCAAATAACCCATACCTAATAGGATCATGTATAACCAAGCTTATAAAGTAGGAGGTCTGAGGGAAAACAAACAAGGTACTCTTGAGCCCATTTCTATGATTGGATACAAAAGAACATATGGTCTCAATTTAAATTTCTTTGGGGTGACCCCATGTACTTTATTCATGTTCTAACACTAGTGACTAGTGACAATGATGTTGGTAGTGAGTCAAGTTCCAATCATATAATTTAAGAAGACCTTACCAATACCAATATTTTTGACCCACATACAATTTTTACCATTATCCTAGTAATCCAAAATTACATAATTCCCATTTATCATCCTCAACTTATATACTAGGACCAATATGAATCCACATTGCCTATAGATGAGTTTGAGAATGATGAAGCCATTAGCAGTTTTATAGGCCTAAGAGATAATGTTTCATTGGGAGACCACAAACAAGGGTTATCTATAAAATTAAATCCTATAGCCTATTTTGGATAATGGGTGAATACCCTTATCCAAAAATAAAATAATAAAACATTGAGGTCCTAAAGTGAAAACCTCTTTAAGGTGATTTTAGACTAGGGTAAAAGTTAAAATAAATGACATTCTTTTGGTTAAAACCTATTTTAAGCACTATTAAATAGGGGTTTTCACCTTTCCTCGAATGAAGTTCATGAGACCACCAATGATGAACTTGCTTTTGGATCTAAGTTACTTTCAGTAAAACAACATGACTTTGATTAAATTGCCCAAGAATTTCCTATAATATTTATTACATGGCCATCATTACCATTGAAATATTCAAATTCATCTTGTTCAGGAGATCTTGAAGAAACAGTCCAATCAGAGGACTTTTTTATTAAAGGCTAATTCACATCATTACCAGCCATTTTAGAGGATGGATTGACTCTCCTAGTATAAGATACTATGGAAGTCAACATTGGGAATCCAAATGACTTAAAGTGGATCAAATTAGGTGTGTCCCTCATTAAGGAATAATGTGAAGTTTTTATAAGCCTTCTGGGGGAATTTGTTGACATAATTGCTTGGGCCTATTCAAACATGCCATGTTTGGACCCCATCTTAGTTTTATACCACCTTGTTATACATCATGACACCAAACCTATGAATCAAAAGCTACATAAGTTGCATCCTCATATTGTTGTATTGGTAAATAAGGAGTTAAAAAAACTCTTGGAAATGAGATGCATTTGATCGATCAACTATTTAGAGTGGATCTCAAATTTTATGCTAGTTAGTAAAAATCCATAAATAATTAAAATATATAATGATTTTAGAGACGTAAACAAGGCCTACCCCAAGGATGACTTTCCTTTACCAAATATCAACATGATAGTTGACTCCACAACTGAGTATGAAATGTTATCCCTATGGATGTATTTTCAAGATATAATTAGATTAGGATTGCACCAAAAGACCAACACAAGACAATGTTCACCACTCATTTGGGAATGTTTTGATATCAAGTTATGTCATTCATCCTTAAGAATGTTAGGGCCACATACTAGATATCCATGACCATCATATTTCATGATATGATGCATGACATTGTTGAAGACTATGTCAATGACATATTGGGTAAATCAGAGACCTCTACCAACCATCCAACAATACTATGAAAGATATTTGAAAGGATTCATGATTATAAGGTCTAAATCAATCCCAAGAAATGTATCTTTGGTGTCACTTCAATAAAATTGTTAGGTTTCATTATCTCTCATCAAGGAATTAAATTTGATCTTGCTAAGGTACAAGCCATTACCGAGATGTCACCACCTTCTAATTTGAAGCAAATATGTAGTTTATAGGGAAAAATTTAGTCTATTAGATGCTTCATTTCATAATTGGCATATAAATTCCATAATTTTAATAAATTTTTGAATAAATGTGTTATATTTCTTTGGGATTAAGAATGCCATAAATCCTTTCAATGCCTTAAGGAATTATTGGCAATTTAGTTTGTCAAGGCCAAATTCTAACTCCTATAATCAAAAACTTTTCATGGTAGTCATAATGTATTATTTTTCATGTGAATAATGAATTTTTAAATTTCATTTTCATAGTTTCAAGTGTCTTTTTGAGGTTTTGACAAATTTTTAAGTGGTTATGTGATCTGAAAGTTCTCGAAAGAAGATGATGAAAAGAGGATGATTGAAGACTTGTCATGAAGTTTTCTAGTATAATTTGGTTATAAAAGTTAAAAAATGAGATATACACTAAAAAATGTGATAAAAATTCATTAAAATTTAATTTTAATCCTTCTAGAGAGCTATGATATGCTTATATGATTTTTAGTCACAATTTTCCTATGTAAAACTATGATTATTTTGCTAAAAATAGATAAATTTTGTTATTTAAATGTAAAATATGGTGATAAAATACCATTAAATTAGTCAAATTACATTTTAAAATATTTTTATATATGAATTTTTATTATTCATAAAGTCCAATATTTGGAAAAAGTCACTTTGTCCAAGTTCAAGTGTGAAAAAAATCCTTTTTAGGATCCCACGTGCTAATTTTGACCCCAAAAGCATGTAAAAGGATCAAAAACTTGTCTTAACATGTTTTTTTAACTCGTATTACTTATCTAATGTTCTAATTTTGGTGGTAAAGGGTCTTAATTTAGGGATAAAAGGCAAAAGGATCCATTTTCATGCATATTTACAAGGAAAAGTATGGAATTATATGACCATCTATACAATAGAATACATGAGTAGAGTAATAATGGAATATTAGATGTTCCATATTAATTTAATTTTATAATAAAAATAGACCCAAAACTAGTCTCTTTCATCCACCTTGCTAGTTTGCACATAAGGAGAGCTCTTTAAGTTTGCAGGTGTTATGGCCAAGAAAGAGAAAATCCAAGTCTACAAATTTGGCCAAAGAAATTAAGATGGGAGAGATTATATCTAGAGTAATTATTTTTCAAATTGTTCATCTCTCCTTCATGAATCATCCATTTGAATTCAAGGCATACATCAATAGTCTTGCATCCATGAAGGTAGTCAATTTTCTATAATTTCTCCTCATCAAGGCATCATATCAAGAAAATTCAAGTTTTTAGTGTTTCTTAGGGACATGAATCACCGTTACATGGTAGACATTATTTATATTACATATGTGTGAGGGAAAAAAAATCTCAATAAGGTAAGAGAGTGAAAATATACAATTTACCATCCTTCTAAAGGAGAATTATATGGTCTAGGAGAGAGAAAGGGTTTCAAGATCTCTTGTTTTTTCTTGGTAGGTATCTCCATCATATTAATATGTCCATCGTACATGTTTCTCAAGAGTTATCCATGGATTCATATCAAATTTCATCATTGTTTTCTCAAGCATCTCAAAAATCCTTGTTTAGAAAATGTTAAGGTTGTTTAGCATTTGTTAAGGTACTTAGCATATTCATAGGTTTAAAATTCACCTTTTTATCTTCCTCTAATGGATTCCAAATTGACATATGTGTTCAAGGATATCCTCATGATCATAAAGGGATCTTAAAGTTGGACTTGACATGCTCTTCATGTCTTTTTCCACCTCCATTTTTCTACATCTCCATATACATATCCATACACTACCTTTGTACTACTATAAGGCTTCATTTTCACCTTCATTCAATTTTCCCATCCTCTATTCATGGTCATTCCCCCTTCCATTCATCTCCATATAAGCATACATCACAAATAGGAGTTAATAACATTTAGTGACATCATGGTCACTCAAATAATATTTGTAGACCACGTACCTTACCTACAACCAAGAAGACAACCTATAATAATACACCAACATTTAACACTTTTAATAAAAGTACAAAAGGTAAGGATAAGCTAAAAGATGTGTTTTGAAGGTATATTATAAGATAATATAATAAAGTGGTATTTATTTTAATTATAAGCATAATAACCATGTTTGGTGACCTTCTCAAGGTCAAACACAGTCTATGTCTGTATAATGGATCATAGTACTGTCATGTTATAGCTGATAAAGGGTATGGTCTTTGTGAAGTTTTGTTCATGACATTAGTGTGTGGTGAAGCTAATAAATAAATGAAGGATTATTAATCCAAATGATACCTAAATTCATGTCATAAAAACTTAAGAGGCACTCATATGATTATAATTAAGGTTCTTCTAGTACACATTACAGGTTTGAATGAGGTCACCACCTATAAAAAGCATATGTTTTGATAGTCTGTAGGTATCTAGGGTCTTGGTGCCTATTTTAAACAATAAAATAAATAATAAAAATGATTTGATAACAAAAATAGGAGAGCTAAAATATAACACATGTCAATCCTTAATGACTTAAGAAGAGGAAATATAAGCTAAAACCAGTCTAAATTACAACCTACAGTCAAGTGGGTGAATAATGCTTAAAGGTGATTTCAAGGGTATAGACCTTCAAGGAGGTTTTTTGAGTTTTTTAAATATATCATCATGTTTTAAAGGAATATTTTACACCCTATTATTTTTTCAAAAACACCAAGCACCTTCAAGAATTTAAACAATATGTACAAGGAAATATAAGAAATAAAGGTATAATTAAGCATAGTAAAAGAGAGGTCTATCTTCATAATGATGTCATGATAATATGATATGAATAAGGTATAGTTTTATATATAAATGAATATAAGTGGTGGACTATGATGATACTTCAATGAGAAACATACTCTTTTAATGTCATAAACCTAAGAAATCTACACCTATAGCCTTACTTAAAGGTAGGCCTAGCTAGTCCATGCAAGTTGATGATAAAATCATCTTAAAGGAGGTTTTATGTTCAATATCATGTTAAAGTGAAGCATTCATGAATAAATTATGGTTTAAAATTATATAATGAATAAGTTTGATTTAAAACATGATATATTCAAGATTCAAGATGCTTAAAACATTACCTACAATCATCATCTATAGGCTTCCCTTCAAGCTAGTTTGACAACAAGTGGTCAATGGGTGTAATGATGAAGTTTTATATTAAAAATACAATTAATGTGAATAAAAATTATGATATGGATTAAATATAATTAAATATTACTTCAAACACTAAATTACTCAGTTATTTCACCTCAAATATACACCTAGAGCCTAAAAAACATGGGCTTTCCTCTAAGACCATTCAAGTTGTTGGCATAGTAGCATATGAGGAGTTTCATACAAAATGTAAGAAGATGTTTTAATATGATGTATATTAGTTCATAAAAAATATATATATCATTATGGGGAATCCAAGTACTAAGATAATATAGTCAAGGTCAACACACAGGAACCTATAGCCAATAAATGACATTATCCTCTCACAGTCATATATGAGTAATATACAATACAAGATGCCTTTAAAATAAAAAAGTGGATAGATTAATTAGATATTAATAAATAAAAATTTATATTTTGACATATAAAAAACCTTAATCAAGATTACTAATCACTACCAAGCATAAATGTGAAGGTACAATAGTTGTACATATCTTGACTGTGAAAGAGCCTAAGATCATTGTCAAGAAGGGTCAACCAGATAGAAAGAGAATTAGAGGTAAATTTTAAAAGTTATAAAGAGTATATAAAAAATAATAATAATTAAATTATCCCCTAAACTCTTATTCACCTCTAAAAAATTACACCTATAACATTGTTGATAGCAAGTAAGCAGGCTTTTTGAGGAGATAGGGTCTTAAGAAAAGTTGGATAAGTCTACAAGTTGACCAATAGAGGGTGAGATCAATGAAAGGAAGATTTTAATATAATATTAAAATCATATCCATTATTTTTATATCTAAATACAAGGTGTAAAAGAGGAAAAACATAGTCATAGGCCTAGTGAGACTAGACCAACCAAGAAGCTCAAACTAACTTTTAGTAAAAAGAGTCTCAAGGCCAAAATATGCATCCTCCAATCATGAAATTTTATGGAGTTAGTCATTGTGACTTTATAATCATATAAAACATATTTTTAGTTAATTTTATAAGGTTATATACTCAATATTTTTACACGCTCATCAGCCTATCTAATCATAGTCAAAATGTAAGAAAATAATCTTCTTAAGGTGTTTATTGGTGTAGTAGAGGGTCTGAACTCATTTGTAGTGTTTTTGAAGCATGAGAGAATGTTTTTAAATATTAATAAAAAAATTTAGAGGTGATAAAACCCCATAATATATGTAAACCATGACCTTTATGTATAAAGTAAGCAAACAAGCCTAAAACCCTATAAGAACATAGTTATAGTTTTTGACTCTTTCATGAGATAGTTATTTATTTGATGGACATTGAGACTTGGTGGAGGGTAAATTGATCCTTGATGAAGATATATGAGTGAATAATTTTTAGATTAATTTTTTTGACATCATTTCTCAATCTCCTTCCTTACACACACATTCTTGGTAGCTTCCGAAAACCAAACTTCACCACATAGAGATCTTGAAAATCATTTTGCATGGGATCTCATATTTTTCATGGTTGATGAGGGGATTAGTGTAATAAATTTTCATGGAATGTGGTTTACCTTTCAAGGTCCATATTCCATGAATAATCCTTAAGAATATTTGGACCTCTAAAACCCTTGCAAAATCCTCATAACCACCCAATGGAGAAAAGGAGCTAGTTTTTGCATTGAGTTGATGATTTTGAGATATAAAATTAAGTTTAAGGTATTTTCAACTCCCTTGATCACCTCAATGACCAATTGGTTGGCATGTGTAGTACCTTAGCTATATGAACTAAGCAAAAAGAGTTAATTTTGAGTCTAAAATCAAGGGAATAAATTGTAATTTCATAATCAAAGTATTTGATAAGTAAAATAGAATCATAAATTATCTCAATAAAACTTATACAACTATCAGGAGGGGTTATTCGGTTCATTTCTATGAAAAGATAGGTCTACATGTCAAAGAAAGGAGTTATTTCAATGCAAGATGAAGAAGAATGGCATGTTTAAGCCTATATCATGACTCCAAACCATGATATATAGGTCATCAATGTTGAACACAATATGTATGATCTTATAAACTCATTATGAAGTCAAGATATTGAACAAACTATGTAGACACCTATGCATGTTCCTAACATCACAGGACAAGGCCACCAAAAAGGGGTAAAAATAGCTAAACCAAGGTCATGAAGACACTTAAAATCATTATGAACATAATAATCAGGTCTTATAGGACTTTTATTCTAAATTTTAGCCACAAATAAGTAGTATAACTAATCATCTTGGCCAAAAAATATTAGACACTACCTAAAGAGCCTATTTTCAACTCTAAGATGAAATTTCACATGCTCACCCCAGTACACACATTTTTCATGGGAGGATTAGAATTATTTTGTATTTAAATGGCCTAATAAACTAGCATTTTGTGTCATTTTTTTATATTTTCAGGGCCTAAGCTTTATGAACAATTGTTAAGAGCATAGAGCACTCTTAAACCCTTGCAAAACCCCTTTTAATAGACCTATTTGTAGATATTTGAATAATTAAGCATCCTTAATATTTGAAAAAAAAATATGTAAATTTTATCATGAATTATAATATCATATATTCATGTCCATAGCCATTGGTTATACGTATATTATATGGATTTGGCAAAAAAATTATTTTTGAGAGAAAAAGCACCAAAGATGAGGTACAAGGTAGTTTAAATTAATTAAAATCCATGGAGAGTGAAGTTTAAAATTTTTTATTCATCCTAAAAACATCATATGATCATAAATATACTTTAAAGTGTCATTGGGAACTCATCCAAAATAGCCACTTTGCAAGAAATCAAGGAAAAGATAGCCTAGTCAACCTGTTTGATGAATTTGTAGATGTTTCAAGACAAGAAGGGCCGTTTTAATGATATTATGAAATGTTAAATGTATTTAATTCATCTTTTTTTCATTTTTTCAAGGTTTTTTTCATGTTATAATGTCCACCAAGCATAAAAATTTAGGTTAATAGGCCTAATTTGACCTAGTAGGCCTATTTAATCAATCAAGTAGAGAAGAGTGGAATAAAAATTTGTTGATAGGAGCTAAGGTAGATTTTTCATGCCTCTTAAACTAGGATAAATCATAAAAATATAGTCATTTATGACATCTACAAGCTTAACTAATCCTTCTTTTGAGTCAACTAGACTTCAATTACTTCATCCTCATGCACAACTCATCTTGAGTTCTAACTCATGAGCCAACTCACTTCCACATCAGTTGTATAAATAAATAATAATGTAACATGATAAAATATTATCTTTTATAAGATAAAATGGGTACAATACCTTGTTTTCAATGCCAAAATATCATGCAATTTCATGTAATCATCATGAAAGACACTAAACACAAGGAGATGTCTAGAAAGACTTTTGTTTGAAAATTGTAAATGAGAATTGACTTTGAGTTAATTATAGTTGATTTATTCTTCTCTCCTCTATGCCAAATTTTCTATATTTCTTCTATATTTATATATATTCATACCTTTACTCCATTTTTTAGGATCCCTTAGGCTAGTATATAGAAACTATATAGAAATTGTAGCTTGTACCAAAAGTCAATAAAAAAATTATTGTATATTCATTCTTGGTTGTAGTGTGTACTTTTGATTATTGATTTTCATATAAGTGTGATATTTATTTCCTTTTTTAGGTCCTTTCCTCATTTACTATTATTATTTCATCTTTTACAGGTCTCTTGAATATTTAAGAATAGATATGGTGTTGAAGAATGTTAGAATCTCATGTCTTTAGAGACCTTCATTTCCACACCTTCGATTTGAAAACCTTATTTCAAACCTTAATTTAAAAAATTGAGGTTTAGGACTGATCTAAGAAATTAATATTGACAAGTTTTTCCATTTTGATTCATATGTGTGCCCAAGTTTCATAGTTTATAGAGGATCAATCACTATTTCAGTGCATCACCATTATAACATAGATTTCCCTTTCAATTTCTTCCTTACTCTTTTCATCCCAACATCAAATAGGTTTAGTAATCAATCCTGAATTCACATTTTTAGAGGAGATAACCTCACAACTAGAGGTTTGGTCTAGATACAAGTATCCCATAGCCTAAGACCATTCTAATTTTAGTCTAGATATGAATCATATATGAGAAATTTGAATTGAAATTGGTGTTATCTAGGTTGCTAACAATTTTAACACGCTTGGTGGGACTACTTATTCACATAAATTGAAAAATATATTTATATGTCTATTTATAGTAACAATATTAAAAAGTTTCATATTTAGATATACATATTTTTCATGCCACCAAGAGTGGTCACAAGATCATATTCTAAAGGGAAAGAGATAGAGTTTTTTGAGTTGTCTTTCTAATCAATAAAGAAGAAGAAAGATTCTTAGTCCAATCCAAATCCTACACCACTAATTTCCCCTATTTTTGTCCGAATAAATCCTATTTAGACAATTATTTCTAAGCCAAACATTGTTGTAAATTTCATACCCCAGATGGTTATTCTCAGAAGATAAGCCTTTTTGCCTTTCAATGGTGGTATCCCCCTAAACATCAATAAATTTGATGATATTCTAGACACTATCCTAAAGTTCCTTCCTTATTTTAGAGGAAAAAATCTAGTTACTCTTATATAACATATTTTTGATATAGCTAACCTTTATTTAGTGAATAATATGACTTAGGAAAATTTAGCAATGAGGTTATTCACAACTTCGTTTAAAGGAAAGACACTTCATTGGTATAGAGGATGGACACATACATCCATTAGCAATTGGGATGCATTTGGAGAAGTATTATGAAAGTACTTTGAGGACAAAAGTGATCATATTTCATTTGTGGATGAGCTAACTACAATCCCAAGGTTTTCTCATGAATTCATGGTGGATTTCAATTATAGTTTTAAAAAAACTTAGAATAGAAATCTTGTAGTTATCAAGCCCACTCCCAACTATGCATTTCTATAGTATTTAAAATCTCTTGATTTAGATGTGGCTATTATGATCTAATCCATGGGAGGAAGCACTTTAATATAGGCTTATGAAGTAGCCATAAGGGATAAAAACTACTTAATACAAGAAAGTAAATTGTCTCCAAGACCACCTATGCCTTTGTTCCTAGAGATTCATCATCTTACTACTATTGATCTAATTCCAGATTCAACAAGTCTTTATCAAATAGAGGGTAATCAAATTGACAAATTGGGGAAGATATAGAGTGTATTTAAGGCTTATAATAACAAGTTTGTGGCAATGGAAATGGCAAAAATCTCTATCTTATAGGCCTTATCAAAATCCCAATCAAAATTACTAGTATAATAGGCCTTCATATTAGTCCAATCAACAAAGATAAGGGAAAAATTTATAATTAAGGCAATAAAATCCTAATGCTCCAAGAAATTACAAATCCCTAGGGCCAAATTAGATCAACTATGCTCAAGAAGGCCAATGGAATAATCAATGGGATCAAGAAAATAAAATGGCAATGGCTCCAACTGGTGAGAGTTCTAAACAATTTTTATGTCACAAAGTTCAACTCCTCATCCACATGATAATCAACCACCTTCTCAACATAAATAATCTTATCTACCACATGGAGGCATTCCTTATTTCACTAAAGTTAAGGTGCCAAATAAACAAGGAGAAGGTAGTGTAAAATCACCTATTGAAACTACATTTGTCAACTTACAAGAAGGTGAGAATTTATTTGATCACATGGTAGTACATTAAGGGAAAAACATGTCAAATATAGACAATTATTTACAGCCCATACTAAATACAAGAAAAGGGAAATAGGTGAAGGTTCAAGTCCTAAAAAAATCATCTCCTCTTCCTTCTCAGCCACCTCAGAAGACCACCACTCAATAAGTGCCTCAAAATACTTCAAACTTGTAAGTACAAGATGGTAAGGAGTAGAATTTTAAGGTTCCTTTCATTCCACAATTCACACAAAATTTAGGTATCAATTTTGATCCTAAATTATATCCTATGATAGCCACCTCTCCACTTAGTATACGGATCAAATGAATAAGGATTATGTACCAATTTCTATATGAGATACACTATTAATTCTAGGTCAAAAGAACATCCTATAAGAAGAGCTATCAAATCTCAATCTCAGTTAGAAAACTAGAAAGAGAAATAGTAAGTGTTATATTAACAAATTATAATAAATTTATTGAACCTCAAGCTCCAAATATGAATAATCTTCCTTGCTTTTATCTTTTAGTTGTCATAGGAGATTGTCTGGTTCATAATTGCATGATTGATAGTGGGGTTTACCTATTGACCCAATTTAAATTTTAGGTCAAATTGGGGCACTCATAGGTAAAAACATTACTTTTAGGTGTTTTATGGGTCTAATACATATGTCTCAAGGTGTTTCATAAGTTAATTAGTGTCATTTAATGCTATACTAGCCTTGGTCCTTAGTCATTTTAGTCCCTTCAGTCATTTTGAGTCATTTTAAGGTCAAAAATGGGCATTTAATGAGCTATATAGATTTATTAAGAAGTGTGAAGGTTATAAAAGATGATATCACATCCAATGTATCCTAGGAGGTCTTAATTAATTGACATAACTAAAAGGTGGTAGGTTTTTTAGAGAAAGGATGGTTTTTTTTAAAAAGGATGGTTTAATTAATTGGCACTTGTATGGCCCATCAGGAAGTGTGCCACTTGGGAAAATGTTTTAAAATGACTCTTCAACTTTCCCAAGTTTATTTCCATATATTAAGTTATCTGGAAGTGCCATTTTTGGTGCAAAACCATTCTACTCTTTTTTCACCCTTCTTGCAAGCAAAAGCATTCTTCATGTTTGTACTTAGTACAACTAGCAAATGAGGTTTCAAATAAAATACCTTGGGGAGGTTAAATTACACTCAGATAAATTAATTTTCATATAAATATTTTTAATAATAGTGGCATGTAATTCATAAACCATCTTCATGAAGTTGATCATACTTTTATGCTTTTTGTTTCATGCACCTTATAGGTTTTGCCTTGGTTTGATAAATTTCATATGAACTAGTTATTGAGTTTTATTATAGATGATTTTTACCTAATCCTAAAATTATTTCCAATCTTGGTTTTAATATTCATGAATTTTTGATATGATAATCATCTAAGGTTGTAGGAGGGAGCACCTTTCTATACAATAGGTAATTTTTTCACCATTTGAGGGATTCAATTATTTTGATGGTGGTATTGGAGGGTGAATATGTTTTTTTTACATGATTCCATGTTATATTTGGTCACTTTAACCTATAAATATCCTTTCCAAAGGTATCTCTCCATGGAATCATAGTCATATGCAAGAAAATATAGTCAGGTAACCATTAATATGCATCTACAAGTGTCCTCATGAGGAATTTCATATTGAGAAGGAGTTTAGACTAAGATAGATCCTTGAATATGAAATAATTCTATTTTTTCATGATTAATTGTGGTATAATATTCATTTAAATCTATATATAATGCTTACCACCTATCATCCTATACCACTGCCTATATACATAATTTGCTCACCTATAGGTAGCTTGACAAAGAGCAAAAGTACTTGTATATAGGTGTCAAAACCAATAATTAAGCCCTTATTAAATTTTTAACATGTCAAAATTATCATAAAATTAATTCCAAGAAGTATAATTTACTAATCAAGTTGAAAACCACATTTAAGAAGATGACTACATTATTCAGGACTCTTTTCCCTGAAATTGCAAAATAGAGTTCTTCAAGGTTTTGATGATATATTTTTACAATGTTTTCAATTACTTATCTACATAATAATTTGATAATATTTTATAATATATTAATGACATTATCCCCATAAATTTTTAATTTTAGAGGAGAAATGGTTACTTGTTTTTTAGAGGTCCAAAAGTGCATCTTTATGTATTGAAATATGATAGTTACATCTATAGGTTCTACCCCACAAGTGATACTTTCCACATATGGTGTAGTATGAAAAATTATAACCATGTTAGAGTGGTTTTAAATGGTTAATGATACACCTATGATCTAAATAATATCAGGATATGATGATAAGTGATGTCATGTTCTTCAACAAGCACCTACAACCAGTATAGGGTTCAAGTTTGAGAAGATTTTATTTTCCTACATATATGAGTGTTAAGGTATGGTCAAGGTTTTAAAAAGTGATTGTAAACTTTATAAATGTTTAAATTATCTTAAAAATCACACATAATTACCTTCCCAACCCATACCTACCTATAGGGTTCTTTCCATTAGGAAAACATCACCTATAACAGACTATGATCTATACATCATCCATGGTATAGTTTTTAAGTATGAAATAGACATAAATTCCGGTTGGTAGGATATGCTTTAAAATAAATTATAGGACCATAAATTTATATTAATCCTTTTCTAAGTGAGACTTATACCTATAGGCCCTCTCACAATCAACTTTAGCTGACTATGAGGGGCAAAGAGCATGAAAGCTAAGTTTCCTAACATGAATTGGTCCAAACATGAATGAATAAGCATAAAAACATTAAAAATAGACTTATTTTTTTAATTAATATATTTAAATATGATAATAGAAGTCCAAATAAGCCATAAACACCTATAGGGATCATCCTTTGGCTAAAAGGCAAGTCAATATAGTCATAATTGTGCATACAGTCTAGGATAAACAGGAGCATATGGAGACATGTGAGAGTTTCGATGGATTAATGAAGGTTAATTAACTTTAATATAATTTAAAAAATCCTCATCAAAATACCATGATGTTTTTTTAGTAGAGAAGGATCTCAGACAATCATAGCATAGTCCTTGTGAAATCTTGCATACACAGTTTTCCTTTGCATGGTCTATTTTGGGTTTTAGGGCCTTTTGAAGGTTCAAATGACATATTATAGGGTTGAAACTTTGTGTAGATAAAATTTAACACTTAAATAATCCCATAAAATTATTATTATTGTTATAAAAATAGGGGAGTTCCCTTTTTTAGTCTCAAATAGAGGCTACTCCCTTTTGAGCATAAACTGGCAGGTTGAGGAAAGTATATAAGGGGATGAGACCAAAAGTTGTTTAGACCTTGAGGATAGGTATGTAAGGTTGTAATAAACCTTAAAAATCATGGAAAACACCTTAAAGGAGAAGGGAACCAAGTAAGATGGTTTATATGGATAGGTTTGTAGTCAACCCTACTAAGCATGTTTAGGCCTAAAACCCAAATGAGAGGACATTTTCACCTATAGCCTTGGTTGGGAATTATAACTTGTTAGATCATATTTTTTGGATGTAATTAGATTTTTTTGAGATATTTTTATGTATGGGAAATCATGAGAATGTCATTTTGGGTCTTGAACCAACTCAAGCCTATTAAGCAAGGTTTAGGCCTAGTGCTAAAAGAGGAGGTCATTCACATTTCGGCCTTAGAAATGAATTTTAACATATTATATTATGTTTAAAGGGTCACCTCAGATCTGTAAAATCCTTAAACTTGCAGATAAAACATAAAGAGAGCTAATTTTGGCTTGAGAGCAACATCAAGCCTATGAAAATTGGAGAAAGGAGCTTGATAGGGCATGTTTGAATGCTCATACCTATTTTGATGTTATACATGGGAATCTGAGAAGTTAATGTATGTTTATGGGGATATGAAAATATTCATTTGTGGAATTTCTAGGCAGTTTTAATGTTGAAACTTTATGAAGAAACCTTAAGATGTTAGACAGGCCTAAAACCCTTGTTAAACCCTTTCAAAAACTAGTTTGAGGAAATGAGAGAGATAATGCACCAAAATGGACCATAATGGCATGAATGATGATTATATGTTAAATAATAATCAATAAATATCCCTACCATTAGAATTGGATATAAAAAATATATATGAACATGGTAGAAACAAGGTATTTTTTACCACTTTTTGTGTTTGATAGGTTCTAGAAGAAGTATGAGGATGAAAACAAATTTTGGATAAATATTTAGACTTTTGATAACTCCCAATTTTAATTTTATGCCTTATAAAAACTTTTAAGTGTGAAAATAATATCTCTCATCTTATCTAGTCAAAACTAGCATAGTGGACAAGATAGTGAGAAGGGTGGAGATCTTCAAGTGAGGTGATTTTAAGGTGTCCCTGATGCTTATAAGAACATGGAGGGTCTTGATATGTGTCATACACTCCCTCTAATGTATTTTTATGAGAAATTGATTCCAAATTTGAGGCAAAGTGTGCAAGGTGCATGAAAGAGGAGTTTTCTTGACAACAAATGATGATGGCTCACTCCTAGTGTTGGGAGATTGATGGCAGTGATGTTTTATCATTGATGTCAAGTGGAATTGGTGGTGGCAAAGTGGCATGAGAGTGCTCTTGGTCTAATATGCATGATCTTAGTGCTTAGTTCAGTATTCATTGCTAGTGGGAGTAGTTAGAGTATTTGGTTCTATAGAGGCATGAGTGAATAACATGGAGCTTGGAGAGAAATCATTTGAAATTTTCATATGGTCTTCATGTAGAGTGCAAGTCATGTTATGCTTTGTGTGATTGACATTGCTAGGTTACTTGATAAGGTAAGAGGTATATGAATTATTTATTCTTGGTTTTTACTTATAGTATTTTACATGAGTGGATTCAAGATATCTAAGGTGATATGATCTCAGTGGATATGTTTTCAAGTATATTCAAGAGGCAATTTGGTCTAGTGGTTCTAGGCCTATTAGGTAAGGTGGGCTAGTGAGGTCCTTGTGAGAAGTCAAAAAGAAATTTTAGTTAGTAGAGCTCATGTAAGCATGGATTATGGTATTAAATGGTTGGTTAAAGGTGTTGACCATGTTTGAGGCCTTGAAGAGGAAGAGAAAGAAAGTGTGTTGGGATGTTTTCTATGCATGCAAAATAGAGGTTTCTTAGCCCAAGAATATGTTCATGACACTCATTGGCATGTGTAGACTTTGTATGGGGATATAAGCCTTTAGGGAGAGGTGGTAAATGGACCTAAGAAGCCTTTATAAGTATTTTGTAGTGTATTGAGGGACAGAGCTTTATGAACATATGTTAAGAATGTAAACTAGTCAAAACCCTCTATAAACCCTCATAATGGACTAATTGGAAATAACTTGTAGAAAGGACCTAGAATATATTTTTTCACCAATTTTGACTCTTGGAAGGTATATAGGATTCCTCTAGGAATTTCTAGGTGTTAGTGGTGTGTTAGGGTAGTGAGTAGAAGGTACATAAATATGCTTGTTTTTAAAGTTTTTAGTGTTACAGGTAGGGTTGACTGAGTCAACACATGAGATTTATTGGAGATTGAAGTCCAAGACTTTTTATTAAATTAAATATATCTATTTTTTCAATAAATATTCACTGTGTCAATTATCTAAGTCAATCAACTTGACTAGACGCTAATCTATAGATGGTGAAAATAGTGAACAAATATATAGGTAGAGTAAATATGTGCTTAAGGAAGTGTTCTAAGTGAGTAAAGATGAATTAAATGGTTTGGGGTATTTTTTAATAGATATGACTTATGTTATCTTGATTTTTATGTGATGTTTATGACCATATACATGAAATAAGGTGCCTTCAAAATGACTTGTCTGAGTAATGAGGATAGTAAATAAGTATGTCTCAAAGAATGATCTATATGTTTCATATATTGCATTATACCTATATATGTTTATGATTGGAAATGTTATAAGGTTTTTGGAGTATCACATGAATTCATTGTAATATCAATAAAGTGTCTTCATAAGTGTTATATGACATGTTCATCATGATTGGTTTTTGGAGCTTGTAGACAGTCTGGAGTGGCCTACTTGGAGAGGCTAGTTTGAGATATTATGAGTAGAATTTGAGGTGAGTGAGAGATTTTTGATATTATATGAGTGTCAAAGATTTATTTCATGGATTTGGTCTTCATTTTTTCCCTCTAGTTTGGTTGGAGAATTCAAATTTTGTTGACTAAGTTTCTAGTGTGCATGACTAGTTTGAGTAGGTCATATAGAGTGAGTTAGTTTGGATGGTTCTAAGTTGTGTGATGGTGAATAATGGATTAAATGATGTTTTTAAGGTCATTAAATACCTATTCATGTTATTTTCTTAAGATATTGTTTGATAAAATTATCTGCATGCTTCAGTTTTTCTTGGTAGTATTTTTTGGGTGTTTGCAGGACTTGGAGCGAGAGAGAGAATGGCTTGGATGGAGTAGTGGTTTGGAGTTCTAGGGTGGATTGGTCACTTTTGGAAGTGATAAATGATCTATTAGATTCAGTTTTGATGTGTTTCATCTATTGGTGAAGGCTAAAGATGGTTCAAAAAGTTCAAGGTGTAACAATTACTAATGAAGGGCTAATGCATTAGGCCTAATTGAGATCTAAAGGAGGATTGAGCTTGTTTTGAAGTATGGATGGCCTATGGAGAATTTGAGTTAGATTGATGACATGTATTAGGATATTTTATAAGGATAAGACAAGTATATTAAGTATCTTGGCTGACCAAGATGGGTTAGATGATGGAGTGATATATATATATATATATATATATATAGATATGTATATGTATATGTATATATATATATATATGTATGTATATATATATATATATGTATGTATATATATATATGTATATGTGTATATATATATAGATGTATATGTATATATATTACAAATAGGTGAATTTAACCTTGTGTGTGTGTATATATATACACATACACAAGGTTAAATTAGCCTATTTTTATAAGAGTGAGAGTATAAGGTATTCAAGTGAAGGGAAGAGCTCAATCAAGGATCAGATATGGGTCATTAAGGACCATCAGAGGGTGAAGAGGATCAATCATTTTTGACTGATCATGTTCATGAGCTAACAAGTCATTAGACCTAATAGTCTAAAGGGTGACTTGGTTGAGCTAATGATGCAGGTGTGCCTAATTGGAGAAGATAAGTAGATTTTAGGTCTATTATTTTTATAAGGTCATCATAAAATGTATAAAACATCAAGGTAATGGTAAAAATTATAGAAAAGGTGGTTGAGTGCATGATTAATCACCTAGGGGGTTGTAGCCTCCTTGCTAGTTGAAGCTAGTTAAAGGTCTAGTTAGAGATGGACTAAATTAAGGGGTGGATGCTCCTTGATCAGTTAGAGCTGGTATAAATTCTCTTGTTTGTATTACGCTTATTAGACTTTATTCCATTTATTTTTAGTCTTGAGAGTGGGTTTTCTCCCCTAGAGGGTTTCTCACATAAATGATGTGTTCATATGATGTTTTCTCTTATTCATGCTTTAGATGTATAAGATTTCATGTTCATGTTGCTATATGATGAATGAGTTTATGGAATTGAATGTGCATTATTAACTACTAATTTACCCCCACTTCTCAATATCTACTTCCATAAATTAGTATTAGAGCTGGTCCTTCTTAAGGTTAATCAGCTTGGAAGGTGATCTTGTGAGTAGCTTAGTTGTTGGTGTCCACCTAGTCAACTTGTTGGCAGAGTTGTTAAAACTAGTGATGATCAATATGGTATCCTAATTTTTCATGTTTTTTAAACTATGAATTCAAGGTTTGATGAGCTTTGATAGTTTTTTTTATAAGAATATGGATGTCAAGAGTTGGCTTGTTCTTTTCTCAAGATAAGGTGAGTTATTTGTTATTATAGGTGGTTCATCAAGCTTGAAGTTTTGTCAAATAATTTGTATGGAAATGAATAAGGACTATGCGGAAGATAAGTCCCAAATCAGACATAAATTAATAGTCTAAAGTTGCATAGAGATGAGTTGATAGTTGGTTCTTAATGGTTAGGCCGAATTCTGAAATTGAAGCCTAATAGGGCTCTTCAGGTGAAGACTAATAACTTTGAGTATGGGTTTTATGTCCTCATAAGGGCTAATGGAGAAGATCAGGCCTAAATTTTTTGTGAGAATCTAAATTTTTTTTGGTGATCTATTGATATTATCAAGAGTTGTAGAAGGTTATCCTAATGGTGTTCTTCAAGGATAAGTAGTGTTATTGTGAAGATCAGAGTTGAAGTCTGAAATTAAAGGAAAAATTGATCATTAAGAAAAAAAAGATATGCATTGTGAAGAGTACCATTGGGTTCTAAGTATGCTTAGTAAAAAAGTTAAATAATGTTGTTTGGTCTCTTTTACATATCTGTAGATGGCAAGTTCTAAGTTTCTTATCAAATTCAAACAATGCTTACTAAAGCTAATTCTTTGAGTATATATGAATAATTTTCAAGAATATTTTTGTGGTTTAATAGGTATTGTTTTCATAATTAAATAATCATGAATGAGTTCTCAGTATTCTAAAGATGTGTATATCTTGTAGCATCAAAAGGTTCTTGTATTCTTGAAGAGGAGTTTGAAGATGTATTCATGAAGGATTTGTTTTGATTTACAGTAGTGTCTTGGTGTTTTAATGACCTCACAAGGTTTTGAAAAGGATATATAAATATAATTTGTATGATCCAAAGATGGATATAATTATGAAGATAGAGGTTGAAGATTGTGGCATGTAGACTTGTCTAGTTATCCTTAATCATGAGGTTGAGTTACTCCATAGGAAGAAGTTAATCTACAATTTGAGTTTTAATGGCTTGTATTGTTTGAAGAATGCCTAAAATTTATTTTTACATATTTTGAAGATGTTCAAGCCTAATTAAAGAGGTTTAATTGATCCTATAGGTCAGTGAAATGAAAGAAGTAAGAATGATTGTTCAAGAAGTATGTTCAGGTTTCCTACTCCTAAAGTGCTTTTTTAATCATTTTTTTATGCCTTGGTTAAGAAGAAATTTGAAGGATAAAGGTGGTTTGGTTTTATGAGGTCATGAGGAAGTTAATTGTATGTCATTCCTAGGTGTTCTGAGTTCTTGATGAGCTCAGATGTGAGTTTTGTGGTCAAAGATAGAGTTGACCAATTTTGGTAGTGATAACTGCCTAGAAATTGCCCAAGGTGCTCTTATGATGATTTTTGATGACTACAAGATTGGAAATAGATTATTCAAGTTGGGTTTTAGATTTAAAAGTAGAATAGAAGTCTTTGAGATGATTATGAGATGTCCAAATGTGATTTTGACCATTTGGTCAAGGTGTCTACTGTAAATAATAACCTTGCATACCTAGTTTTCTTGATTTCAAGAGTTATCTGATGAATGAAGATATGTCATGAAGTGTTATCTACTTAGTAATATATTTAAACCTTAATGGGGTGTGTTCCAAGTGGTTCCATTGGTTATTGAATACTTTTGTCCTAGATGGATCATTTTGAGTGGTCACTAGTTTCTTTTCTCAAGAACATGTGTTTGATGGTGTAGAGGAAGTCATGGTTCCTAAAAGTGTGGAGGCTTGAAATTTGTCATGGAAGTGAGTTTTAATTGTCTCTAGGTTTGGTATCTAGATCAAGTTTCTACATTGATCAGAGGTTGACCTTTGACCAAGGTTTACTTCGGAGGCATAGTTATTTAGGCATGATTGAAAAAGTGGTATATATTTGAAGTTGGAGGCTATAAGCTTCAAATAAATTTAATGGGACAAATGGGTATCTAGAAAAAGTTTTATAGTGATCTAAAGGTAAGCATATTTCAAGTTATTCAAGTTTTGGTCTTCTAAGAGACCTAATTAGCTAAACAACTAAAGAAGAAAGTATGCTAAGGAGGATGAGTTAGAGGTTTATTCCTAGCATGTCTATGGGAACATGCCAATTGACTTCATATATATAGTTTCATGTTATGAAAGTGCACACATAGAGAGTTATGAGGTTTGTAATGGCCAGACAGAGCTACAAGAGGTCTAATTAGGCATAGTGGAGAAATTAAGTAATTTTGTGATATCTTTCCAAAGAAGGTTAGCTTTGTTGGCTCTAGATGAGTAGTTTGGTATATTATAATCATTATTCAGGTATGGTTTTATACTTTAAGTTCCTTTAGTGGTCTACAGGGTGCCTTAAGTGCAAAGGTATGTGAGCTTGCATAGTTCTATGGTGTTCTTGTAGCTATTTAAAGTAATGGTAGCTATTCTTGGAGGTCCTATAGATATGTGTGGGTTGTATATATTGAGGGAGAGACTTCAAAGTGGATCAAGGTCTTAGGGGGAGCTATGTTACTATGCAATTGGTGATATGTCCAAGGATCTAGGTATCTTGGGAGAAGGATTAAGTTCTAGTTATTCAGTTTTGCTTGAGAAGATTCAATTGTCTGATCAGATTTTTTGAAGGGAGTGTGATTCAATATTGTATAGGTCTCTTAGAGACTTATAGGTTTGAGTTTAGTTTTTAGAAAAGGGGGAGCTGATTTTTTTATTTTTGAAGTGGTAGTGGTCTGAGGGGGAGCTAGTGTGATTTCCTAGTGGTCAGATCTAAGGATCTTATAGGTCTTTTAGAGCTATGACTTGAGTTGGTTCTTGAAGGGAACTTGGTCCAAGGGAAATCAATATGGTTTATTTGTGATCTATTGTTGATATTTGGTGTGCTTTGAGTTTTAAATGATGAGAGAGAAAGGTATGTGCTCTTAGTTGTGTTCTTAATTTGCTTGATTAAAGATAGAAGAGCCTATTTGATAGATGAGTCCACTTTGTCATTTCAGCAAAGGGGTAGAGAGAAAAGAAGTGTTGAAATCAATGAAAAAGGGGGATATTATTGGAATATTTGTGGAAATGATATGTTTTCATTGATTTCAAGTGGCATTGGTGATGATAAAATGGCATGAGAGTGCTCTTGGTCTAATATACATGATCTTAGTGCTAAGTTCAATCTTGGTTACTAATGGGAGTAGTTAGAGAAGTTGGTTTTATGGAGGCATGAGTGGATAGAATGGATCATGGAGAGAGATAATTTGAAATTTTCTTGGTATGATATTATTAGGAGAAGTCTTCTCATATGGTCTTCATGTGGAGTGCAAGCCATCCTATACTTTGTGTGTTTGACTTGACTAGGTTGCCTGATAAGTTAAGAGGTATACACATTATGTATTCTTAGTTTTTAGGTTCTTGTATTTTACATGATTGGATTGAAGCTATATAAGGTGTTATGAGCTTAGTGGATAATTTTACAAGTATCTTTAAGAGGTAAGTTGGTCTGGTGGTTCTAGGCCTATTAGACAAGGTGGGTTAATGAGGTCCTTGTGAGTAATCATAAAGATATTTAAGTTAGTAGAGATAATTTAAGCATGGTTTGTGGTATTAAATGATTGGTTAAAGGTTTTTACCAATTTTTAGGCCTTGAGGAGGAAGATAAGCCAAGTTAGTATGTTGGGATGTTTTATGTGCATGCAAAATAGAGGTTTCTTAACCTGAGAAGAACTTTTTGATACTCATTGGCATGTGTAGAATTTTCATGGGGATCTTATCTTTTTGGGAGAGGTGGTACATGGACCTAATAATATTTTATATAAGTATTTTGTAGTGGATTTATGGATATATCTTTATGAACATTCATTAAGAATGTAAAATGGTCAAAACCCTTTATAAACTCTCATAATGGAGTGAATGGAAATAACTTGCTATAAATGACCTATAATGGATTGGTTGACCAAGTTTGACTATTGGAAGGTATAGATTACTCTTCTAGTTATTTCCAAGTAGTAGTGGTGTGATAGGGTGGTGAGTAAAAGGTAAATAAATATGCTTATTTCTAAAGTTTTTAGTGCTACAGGTAGGGTTGATTGAGTCAACACATGAGAGATATTGGAGCTTGAAGTATAGGAATTTTTATTGAAGTCCATTTATTTGTTTTGACAATAAAAAATCATTGTTTAAATTATATAATTCAATCAAGTTGACTAGTCACTAATTTATAGATGGTGAAAATAGTGAAAACATATCTAGGTAGAGTAAATATGTTCTTAGGGAAGTGTTCCAGGCGAGTAAGGATAAATCCAATGGTTTGGGGTCTTTTTTTAAGACCTATGAATTATTTTATCTTGATTGGTATGTGATTTTCATGACCATACATAGGAAATAAGGTGCCTTCAAGATGACTTGTCTGAGTAATGAGGATAGTAAAGAAGTATGTCTCATATAATGATCTATATGTTTCATATATGACATTAGACCTTTGTATGTTTGTGATTTTGAATTTTATAAGGTTTTTTGAGGATAAAATTAATGAAATATAATATCAATAAATTTTATACACAAGTTTTATATGTCATGTTCATCATGACTAGTTTTTGGAGCTTGTAGGTAGTCTAGAGTGGCCTATTTAGAGAGGCTAGTTTGAGCTATTCTGAGCAGAGTTTGAGGTGAGTGAGATCTTGGTGATTATATATAGGTTTTAAATATTCATTAAATGTATTTTTTGTTCATTTTTTACCTCTATTTTTGTCGGATCATTCAAATTTTGGTGATTGAGTTTCTGGTATGCATGACCAATTTGAGTAGGCCATCTAGAGTGAGTTAGTTTGGATGGTTTTGAGCTATGTGATGGTGAATAATTGATTTATTAATGTTTTTAAGGTCATGTATGACCTATTAATGTTATTTTTTTATGATATTGTTTTATAAAATCATTTTCATTATTTATTTATTCTTGGTAGTATTTTTTGGGTGTTTGCATGACTTGGATCAAGAGAGAGAATGGCTTGGATGGAGTAGTGGTTTGGAGTTATAGGTGGATTGGTCACTTGGGGAAGTAATAAATGATATATTGGAGGTATTTTTGATGTTTTTCATCTATTTTTTAGTCTAAATATGGTTCAATATTTTTAAGGTGTAACAAGTACTAATGAAAGGCTAATGCATTAGGCGTAATTGAGACCTAAATGAGGATTGAGTTTGTTTTGAAGTATGGATGAACTATGGAGTGTTTGAGTTTTATTTATGAGATGTATGAGGAGATTTTATAAGGGTAAGATAATTATGTGAAGTATCTTGGCTGAACAAGATGGGTTAGATGATGGAGTGATTATATATATATATATATAAGGTCAAATTAGCTTATTGTTGTAGGAGTGAGAGTAGAGGGTATTCAAGAAGAGGGAAGAGCTTAGTCAAGGAATATAGATGGATAATTTATGAAAATAAAATGTTGAAGAGGATTAGTCATTTTTTACTGATCATGTTCATGAGCTAACAAGTAATTAGACCTAATAGTCTAAAGGGTGACTTGGTTGAGTGAATGAGATAGGTGTGCCTACTTAGAGAAGAGAAGTAGATTGTAGGTGTATGAGATTTATAAGGTCATAATCAGGTGTTTAAGACATAAAATTAGTGGTGGACATGAGAGTAGAGGTGGTTGAGTGGGTTCTTAATCACCTAGGGGCTTATATCCTCCTTGCTAGTTGGAGCTATCTAAAGGTCTAGTTAGAACTGGACTAAATTGAGGGGTGGATGCTCCTTGATTAGTTGGAGTTGGTATTAAGTCTCTTGTTTTTATTACACTTATAGGATTGTATTCCATTATTTTTTAGGATTGATAGTGGCCTTTCTCCACCTAGAGTGTTTCCCACATAAATGATGTGTTCATATGATGTTTGCTCTTGTTCATGATTTGGGTGTATAAGCTTTCATGTTCATGTTGTTTTATGATGAATGAGTATATGGAATTTAATGTCCATTGTTAACTATTTATTCACCCCCCTCTTAGTAGATACTTACATCACCTAGATTATTCTAGTTGAGCAGGCCTACAACCAATGCATGGAGAGGCATGTATGAAACCCTTCCCCTTCATCCCAATCATAATACTTATCCCTAATTAGTTTTTGGAAGTTCAAATAGGGATAATCATGAAGGAAATTTTTTTGAGCTAAGATGAAGATTTTTATGCCACTTTACAAGATTTTGATGACTTGGATGAACACTTAGGATTCTTTACCTTGCATGGTTCATCCTATATCATCTTCTCATGAAAAATTAATTGATTCTCTCAGCTTGACAAGTGTCCTTATGACCCTTGGGATTATCTCTTCTTCTCTCTCTCTATTTGTATAAGAACTATACATTTTGGCCATTGTAAGTTATGATCCACCTAAGTATGGTCAGGCCCTACTTAGTTTCATAGAATTTATTTAATAATAATACTAATTTTTACATCTTCATCAATATTCTTAAGTGCGTTTTACTTGGATGATAAATCTTGCTTAGTGAAGACTATGGATTCCTTAGCATGTTGTCTCATTCTTTCACCCTATTTATATTCAGAAAGCTTCTTCTTGTAGGGAATGTGAGGTTTTATATGAAATTTCAAGGATTGAGTGAGTTATTCTTTTCATTAGTGACATTAAAATCCTCTTTTCTAGTCCTCCTATCTTCACACATTCATCCATAACCTCACAATGTAACATTGATGTGAGAAGTGTAGATTAGAGAATTAAATGTTCAATTTGTCCTTAGTTTTCATGTGTAACATTATACTTCTTAGAATTAATAAATACATTTGGTCTATCACTTCCCTTAGAATATTTTTATTTTATTTATCTCTCTCTCTTCCCCCCAAAGTTTAGGTGTAGTTTTGATACAAAGTGGTACATCAAGGGAGCTAGCCCTATCAAGATATTCACCTCATCTTTAGGCTACCCACAAGCCTAGAGGTGTTTCTATTATTCTACTTGGATGAGGAGAGATTAATCATCTCCTCAAAGGGTGAAAATCTAAGTGACAATAGTTTTTGGCATGCTTGGTGCGACTCTTGGTCCAAGAGGTTGAAAGCTTTTTGGTGTTGTCTTTCAACAATCAGCCTTTGGAGGCATCTATCAATGCATCAATGGATACTCTAAAGATATATTATCTAGTCAATCAGTCCAATTTATCCTTTTAAATTTTTTTTATAACATTCTCCTTTGTGTTCTTGCTTTCAATAAATTTTCATGGCTAATTTTTGTGTTGAGAACTATTTTACACATGTTGGTGAGACATTTCAAGCTTGTGTCATTCTCTATCAATATGAACAAGTTAATAATCAACCCATTAATAGATTTTTTTAGTCTTAAAATTATACTTCTCCATATCTTAATCCTACTCAACCTAGTCACTTCTCAATTTAATCCATATCCACTTTCAAGTAAACACTCTTGGGCTATGAGATGTATATGTTAGAGATTGATACTCTAAAGGGATATGGTCAAGAGGTTCCTAGTCATATTATTAAAAATTTAAGAGATGAATTATAATTGGTAAAAATATAGTGGGTACCTATTGAGAGAGATAATTGTTAAAGGCTCACAAGTGAGATGCTTGATGTGAGTTGCCTAGTTTATTCCTTAGAGGATATGCTAAGAGCTCATGAAAGGCAACCTCACCAAACCTATCAGTTTTCATATATATTTACACCAGTTTCCTATCAGCCATATTTTATCTCTAATAATGATCCCAATCAAGGATATCAAATCCATCATTTTCCCAATCAGTTGGAGGAGAGAGTTGAAAAGAGAAACCTTGTTTTTGAAGCTAATATTGATAGGCAAATTGAGTTGGCTAATATTCATATGAATTAGTCCATGTTAGTAGCTAAGGAAGTGGAATTATATTAATCATTTCCATATCACTTTACATCTCCAACACCTCAAAAAGATACTTATAATCCTAATAGTCTAATTTGGATTAACATGGTTGAGTCATGGGGAAAGAAAGAGGAGAAAAGTCTTTCTAAGGACTGTGAAGTTGAGAATGAAGTTGATTCTTTGCAAGTCCCTCCCACCCTTTCTAAAGAATATTCTTGTGTTCCATGTCATACCTCATGAATTAATTTTCCTCATTAATAATCATATGAACTTAAATAAATACTTTTCCAAGATAACCTAGCCAAGCAAATTGAAGAGTTAAAGTCAAGAATAAAGTTGCTAAGTCAAGGTGTGATGAAAGGTTTAGACCCAAAAGAAGATACTATGCCTAAACACATCACATATAACCTTCTTAAAAAGATTCCTTAAGATTAATCAGATGTGAATGAAGTGGTTATCAAGTGGAAGGAATAAAATTAAGTTGTTTTAGCCCAAGGTATACCTCCCCTTCCTCAAGAGCTTCTAAAAAAATCCCTTACACTTAACTCTCAATCTGATTTTGAGTTCAATGTTCCACTTTCACAAACTAGTTCATCTTATCCTCACCTAAGAACCATTTTAATTGATGTATGTATTGTATGGTAACACAAGGATGATTATTTTTTTTGTAAAAACTTATAACTCTTGCTTGAAGAAAGTCTAGTTCCTTGGTAGCCTCATTGGACTAAGTCATATGACTTCAAAATGCCTAGTCTTGGCATAACCAAGAAGGAAAAAGATATGGAATATCATATATCCCTTGAGAAACAAAGTCATATTTTATAGGTTGAGATGAAACTTTAAATCCATCAATAGGTTATAAATTCTAAAGAAGAGGTGGTCTTTTGTGTTGAATCTTAAAATTGGGTTGATGAGAAAAAATGTTTTTCTTTTGCCAAAGAGGAGAAATGGTCATTGATTCTTCCATCACTATGCAAGATAACATGGATATCCAAGGAAAATTTATTAATCAGTCTTGTGATGATATGTTTTTATTTAATGGAGTAGCATATACTCCTATTCAAGGAAGCTAAATATGGAGAAAGCAACTTTGGCACTCAAGTAAGTATGCAAAGGAAAAGCAACCTTTTAAATCTATACTTTCAAGAAGAATATACATTTTCATGAGGGAATGTTTAAGGTCATAAATATGGGATATAATCCTCTCAATTATCTATGAGAAACACATCATCTCTTGAAATATGGAACAAGCTCCTATTGGCCTAAATATTCTAAAGAACAAGAAGTCAATCCTATTGAATCCATGCCTCCTAAGAAGATACAAATTGACCATGAAATGAGGAGTGGGTAGTAGTATGAAGTATGTTAACATGATTAATATTAATCTACCTACATTAGAGACCTATTTTAATATGATCTACTTGAGATCAAGTCAAGTGAAGTGTCAAAGAATAGGTCTGATCTACAAATCACCCAATTCAAGGAGAAAAATGCTTAGCACTATGATCCATATCATCAAGAGGATGATTCAAGAAACATTCATTTTTATCCTAGAAAGGAGGCATGTTTAGTTCCTAGTTGTGCATAATAGTTTATTCTCTAATTCCGCTATGTGCCTTGATCACATGTGTGTGTCTTGTTAGTTTCTTACCTTGTTTTGTATGTGTCTTTTGATTTGTGTGGTTGAGGTAATTAGTGGTCTTATATTGATAAAATATTATGGTAAAAGTCATCTTGTTTTGTATCATACTTAAAATCACTCCCTAATCTCAATGGATTGATAAGGCTACTAGTCTAATTAGCATAATAGGCATGCTCCCCATATTAGTCACCAATTTATTGACCAAATTTGAATTTTAGGTCAAATTAGGACACCCCTAGGTTAAAAAAATGACTTTTATGTGTTTTATGGGTCAAATACATATGTGAAAAGGTGTTTTATAGCTTAATTAATGTCGCTTAATTTTATACTAGCCTTGGTCCTTAGTCATTTTAGTCCCTTTAGTCATTATGAGTCATTTTGAGGTCAAAAAGGGGCATTTAATGAGTTGTACAGATTTATCAGGAAATGTGAAGGTTATACAATATTATTTAATATATCATGTGTCACAAGAGGTATTAATCAACTGGCATAACTAAAAGGTGGTAGGTTTTTTAGAAGAAAGGGTAGTTTTATTAAGGAAAAAGGTGAGTTTGGCACTTGTACAGCCCATGGGGAAGTGTGACACATGGAAAAAGGTTGTAAAATGACTCTTAAGCTTCCATAAATTTATTTACATTTGTGAATTTCTATATAAGTTCCATTTTGGCCCAAGACTATTCTACTCCCTTTTCACCCTTCTTGATAAGCAAAAGTAGTGTTTAGGTTTGTACTTGGTACGACCAGTAGAGGAGGTTTCAGACCAAGATCCTTGGGAAGGTTAAATTAAAATTAGATGAATTAATTTTCATATAAATATTTTTAATAATAGAAGCCTTTTCTTCATGAACCATCCGAATTCAGTTGAATATATTTTTCTTCTTGTTGTTTTATGCACTCTATAGGTTTTACCTTAGTTTGAGAAATTACATACAAAATATTTTATAAGTTTCATTTTAGATGATTTTTACCTCATATTAAAAAAATTTACGTTCTTGGTTTCAAGTTTTATGAATTTTTGAAATGCTAATCATCTTAGGTTGTAGGAGGGAGCACCTTTCTATGCAACAAGCAATTTTTTCACCATCTAGGGGATTTTCTTATTTTGATGGTGGTATTAGAGGGTGAATATGTTTTTTTACATGATTACATGTTATATTGGTCAATTTTACCTCACAATATCCTTTCCAAAGTTATATCTCCATGAAATCATAGTCATGTACAAGAAATATAGTCAGACAACCATTAATGTGTAACTACAAGTGTCCTCATGAGGAATTTCATGTTGAGGAGTTTAGACTGAGATATATCCTTGAAAATGAAAGGAGTATATTTTTTCATGCTTAAGAGTTGTCTAATACTCATTTAAATATATAGATAATGCTCAATACCTATCATCCTATACCACTATCTGTATGCATGATTTGCTCACCTACAGGTGGCTTGACAAAGAATAGAGTACTTGTATATAGGTGTCAAAACTAATAATTAATCCCTTATTAAAGTTATAAAATTTAAAAATTATCATAAAATATATTAAAATAATGTTAGTTTTCTAAAAAAATTAAAAACCACATTCAAGAAGATGATTCCAGTATTTAGGACCCTTTTCCTTGAAATTACAAAACAAAGTTCTTCAAGGTTTTGATGATATATTATTACAATGTTTTCAATGCCTTTTATGCATCATAATTGTATAATATTTTATAATATAAAAGGAAATTATCCCCATAAATTTTTAATGGTAGAGGATAAATGGATACTAATTTTTGAGAGGTCCAAAAGTGCATCTTTATGCACTAAAATATGATAGTTTCATTTACAAGTTCTACCCCCAAGTGATCCTTTCAACATATGGTGTAGTATGAACACTTATCACCATGTTAGTGTGGTTTTAAATGGTGAAATATAGAATTATTATCTAAATAATACTAGGAAAAGATGATAAGTGATGTCATGTTCTTCAACAAGCACCTATAGTCCGTACACAAGCCTGTGAGCACCTACAACCATTATAGGGTTCAAGTTTGAGAATATTATATTTTCCTAAATATATGAGTGTTAAGTTATTTTTAGGGTTATAAAAATTTATTTAAAAGTTTATAAAGGTTTAAAGTATCTAAAAAATAACACATAATGACCTTCCTAACCCATAACCACCTACAGGGTTCTTTCCATTGGGAAAAACATCACCTACAATAAAATGTAATCTCTACATCATCCATGGTAGAGTTTTAAGTATGAAATATAAATAAATTTTGGTTGATATTATATGTTTTAAAATCACTCAGAGGACCTTAAAGTGATATGAATCCCTTTTTAAGTGAGACGTATACCTGTAAGCCCTCTCATAGTCAACTTTAGTTGACTATGAGGGGTAGAGAACATGAAAGCTAAGTTTCCTAAAGTGAATTGGTCCAAATATGAATTTATAATCCAAAAAAAATTGATAAATTAACTTAGTGTTTCAATTAATATCTTTACATATTATAATCAAGGTCTAACTAAGCCACACACACCTATAGGGATCATCCTTTGGCTAAAAGGCAAGTTAACACAGTCAAAATTGTGTATACAATCTAGGACAAACAAGAGAATATGGATACATGTGAGAGTTTAGATGGATTAATTAAGGTTAAATTACATTAATATAATTATAAACATACTCATGAAACTATATTTATGTTTTTTGAGTAGATAAGGAGCTCAAACAAGCATATCATAGTCCTTGTGAAATCCTGCATACATGATTTTCTTTTACATGGTCTGTTTTGGGTTTTAGGGCCTTTTGGAGGGTCAAATGACCTATTATAGTGTTTAATTTTTTTTAGATATAATTTAAAACTTTATTAATCCCATAAAATTATTATTTTTTGTTATACAAATAGGGTGAGTGCCTTCTATTTTATCTCAAACAGAGGGCACTCCTGTATGAGCATAACATGACAAGTTAAGGACAATGTATAAAGGGATGAGACCAGAAGTATTTTAGAACTTTAGGATAGGTATGGAATGTTTTAATACACCTGAAAAATAATTTAAAATACCTCAAAGTATCAGGGAACTAATAAATATGGTCTATATGGCTAAATTTTTAGTTAGCCTTACTAAGCATGTTTAGGCCTAAAACCCAAATGAGAGGACATTTTCAACTATAGCCTTGGTTGGGAATTATAAATTGTTATATAATGTTTTTGGGATGTAATTATATGTTTGTTATTTATTTTTATATATATTAAATCATGATAAGGTCATTTTGGGTCTTGAACCAACTCGGGCCTATTAAGTAAGGTTCACACCTAGTGCCAAAAGAGGAGGTCATTCACAATATGGCCTTAGATATTAATTTTAACCTATTAGATTATTTTTAAATGGTAAAATTAGATGTGTAAAATCCTTAAAATTTTATAGAAAACATCAAGAGAGAAAATTTTGGCTTGAGAGCAACATTAAACTTGTGAAAATTAGAGAAAGGATATTGATAGGGCAAGTTTGAATGATCATACCTCTTTTGATTCTATGCATGGGAATATAAGAAGTTTAAGTATGTTTATGAGGGTATTTAGATATGAATTTGTGGAATTTTTAGGAATTTTAAATGTTGAATCTTTATGAATGAACCTTTAGAGGTCAAATAGGTCTAAAACCCTTGTTAAACCCTTGCAAAGATTAGTTTGAGAAAATGAGAGAGATAATATACCAAAATGGACTAGAATGGCATGAATGATGATAGTATGTTAAAGAGGACTAAGTAAATCTCCCTAAAATTATAATTATATGTATATAATATATATGAACATGGTAGAAACAAGGTATTTTAAACCATTTTATGTGTGTTAGAAGTTTTAGAAGGAGTCTAAGGATGAAACCAAATTTAGGAGGGATATTTAGACTTTTTATAACTCCAAATGTTAATTACATGCCTTATTAAAACTTACAAGTATGGAAACAATATCTCTCATCTTAGTGAGTCAATATTGGCATAGTGGACAAGCTAGTGAGAAGGTTAGAGACCTTCAAGTGAGGTGATTTTAAGGTGCCCCTAATGCTTATAAGGATATGGAGGGTATTGAAATATGTCACCCATTACATCCCATATATTTTCATGAGAAATTGATGCCAATTTTGAGGCCAAGTGTGTAAGGTGCATGAAAGAGGAGTTTTCTTGACAATAAATGATGATGGCTCACTCCCAGATGATTCTAGATGACCATGTCTATAAATAATATATGGAGAGGAATGTATTTAACCCTTAAAATTCATCCCATTCATAATACCTATACCTAATTAGTTTTTGGATGTTTAAATAGGGATAATCATGAAGGTAGTTTTCCTAAGCTAGAATGAGAAGTTTTATGCCACTTTGAAAGAGTTTGATGACTTGGATGGAAAATTGGGATTATTTACCTTGCATGGTTCATCCCACATCTTCTTATCATGCACAAGTAATTTATTCTCTTATTTTGGCAAGTGTATTTGTGACCCTTGGGCTTCTCTCTTTTTCTCTTTCTTAAGTTATATAATAACTAGCCATTTTGACCATTATAACTTATGCTCCACCTAAGTATGGTGAAGTCTTGATCAATTTCATACCATTTGATCAATAATAATACTAAATTTTACCTCTTAATTATTATTAATAAGTGTGTTTTACTTGGATGATGAATCTTGCTTAGTGAAGACTATGGATTCCTTAGCATGTTATCTCATTCTTTCACCCTATTTGTAGTTAGAAAGATTCATCTTATAGGGAATGTGAAGTGTTATATGAAATTTCAAGGATTAAGAGAGTTATTATTTTTATCAGTGCTATTCAAGGCCTCTTGTCTATTCCTCCTATATTTGTACATTCATCCATAATGTCACAATGTAACATTGATGTGAGAAGATGCAGATGTGAGAAGTGTTTGGTCATTTTGTCCTTCATTCTCATGTGTAGCATGATAATGGTTAGAATTCAATAATCTGTCTGGTACATTACCTCTCTTAGAATACTTTGATTTTAGTTATCTCTCTCTTCTCCCGCCCGCCAAAGTTTAGGTGTAGTTTTAATCCAAAGTGGTACATCAAGGGAGCTAGCCCTATCTAGAGATTCACATCATCCTTAGGCTACCTACAAGCCTAGAGGTGTTTCCATTCTACCACTTAGATGAGGATACCTTAAGAATATCCTCAAAGGGTAAAAATCCAAGTGACAATAGTACCTTTATCATGCCCACATTAATAGATGACAAACTAGGAGTGTATTATGAGCCTCATGAGAAAGGAGCATTGAAATTAGATGGGTATCCTATAAATAATGTAGGTGTTTTGAGAGATATTAAGGTCATACTTGCTACTTATCCAAATTTTACCATTACATAAGATGTCGTTGTTATAAATTTACCTCCTTACTTTAAATTATGCCTATCTAAAGATTTAACTGCTAAGATAAGAGGTTGTATTTATTTTGATTGGTCCTAAATGGATTTTAGAACTAGGTATGAAACCAAAGTCACTAGAAGATCTGAACCAATATCCACATTCCATTTAGAACCTTATATGCCAAACATTTCAAATATGAATTGTATTATCTTAGAAGAATATGAAAATATCATTGATCAAGAACCTTCTAAGTGACTTGAAGGTATACCAAATCTACTCCTTGATGAGTGGGATACTGATAATCATGGATATGACCCCTTAAAAAGTATTGAATAATCAATTTTTGGTGTCTACTATATGTATGAAGAAGGTGACTTGATGCCTAGTCTCAATAGCTTAATGAATGATCAAGGAGTATGGAATTTATACTTTGATGGATCCAGATAAAAGAATGGAAGTGGGGATGGTGTAATGTTTGTTTCTACTCAAAATAAAAGTTATTACTCTTATATTATATTTCAACTTAGTTTTACATCAAATACTATAGAGTATGAAGCTCTTATTCATGATTTATAGTGGGAAAAAAAGAGGGGTATTAAACTTTTATAGGTGAAAGGTGATATTGAATTGATAGTGTATCAAGTTAGATCCCTAAGTAAATGAAATAATCCTCTTCTAAATGCCTAAAAACATATATTTTGTGACATTATGGAAGACTTCCAGGCATTTGATATTTGCTATATTCCTAGAGGAGCTAATTAACATATAGATAGACTTGATGCCATAGGAGCAAAATATGACATTATAGATTATCTCAAGGACATTAAATATTAGTCTAGAATAAAGGTTTTATGTAGGACTTCAAATCCAAATAATTATGTAACTTGGAAATTTTTTGACAGTGACAAACATATAGCTTGTTTCTTACAAAATAAGGTAGAATTCTACCCAAAGAATCATGATAAATTTGAAAAGCCAATATGAAGATCAGATTATGAAATTAAGATCAAACAAGTTTCCTAAAGGTTTTGTGACTTTAAGAATATTTTTTAATGAATATTATTATCTAATAAAATACAAAGTAAGAATCTCTTCTAGAAAAGAACAATATGATAAAAGTGCCATCGCTAAAGGTAAATAACTCAAGTTGGGAAAAATAAACACTAATACTAAGAGAGAATATTTCATAGCATTATGTAATGAGTTCATGGATGTTTTTTCATGGTAATATCATGATTTTAATGTTTTTTATCCCAGGTTATCACATCATATAATTTAACTTGAAGAGGATGCAAAAGTAATAAGATAGAAGCAAAGGCCAATCAATCACAAGGTTGAAATTATCATGATAAAAGAACTTAAAAAGATAATTAAATCCAATATAATATTTTATATAAATCATTTTACTTGGGTTTAAAATATTGTACCTATGAGAAAGAAGAATGGAGAGATAAGGCTATGTGTAGATTTCAGAGATCTAAATAGAATGCCACTGAGAGATCACTATCCTCTTCCTTCCATGGATCAGATTTTTTAGAGAGTATCAAATTCATAAAGATTATCTTTAATGGATGGATAATCAGGTTATAACAAAATATAGGTTAAGGATCAAGACCAATATAAAACAACTTTCACCACTAAATGGGGTACTTATGCATATAAGAAGATGCCCTTTGGACTCTAAAATATTGGAGCTACTTCCAAAGGGAAAAGGATGTTGTTTTTCATGGAATTTTGAGTGAAATGGTTCTTGTTTATCTTGATGATATTAATATATTTTCAAAATATCCTAATGATCATCTAACAAACTTGAAATTGGTTTTAGATAGATGTAGACAATTTGGAGTTTCCTTGAATCCAAAAAAGTACATATTTGAAGTGCATGAGGGAATACTTCTTGGATATGTGTCAAAAGATATAATTTCTATTGATCCAAAAAGAATATAAAAATTCCTAGATCTATCATTTCCTAAACATAAGAAAGGATTACAAATCTTCTCGGGGAAGATCAGTTTCATAAGGAGGTTCATTCCTAGATTTATGAAATATGTAAGGCCACTCACTCATATGCTTAAGAAACATCAAAAATTCACATGGAGAAAAGAAGTTAAGATAAGTTTTGAGGCCATAAAATGGGCCATTAGATACGATCATACTTTTCTCAATTGTGATTTCACTAAGGATTTATTTATGTATGCTTTCTCTACATGTATCATAATTTTTGCCATGCTTATGCAACATAATAGTGAAGGTTTGGAGTAGCCCATTGATTTTTTTAATCAAGAATTATAAGGATATGAAGAGATTTATTAATTTTTTAAAAATAATGTGCTTGATGTTATAATAGGTTATAAAAAATTCAAACATTTGATTTCTAATAACAAGATCTTTCTGATGGTAGCTCATCGTAGCGTGAAGGATTTTATCCTTAACAAAGACTTAAGTGAAAAGAGGGTTGGATGGGTCACCAAGTGCATGGACTATGAAATTTAAGTGAAGGTTAAAAATATGTTCATAGGTAGAGGAATTTGTGAACATCTTGTAGTAGATGTGAAATAAGAAAAAGAGATGATTTTGATAGTTCAAGACACTCAACATGCAGCTATAACTATCGTTCCTTCCAGTTGGACATAGGACATTATTAGATTACTCCAAATAGGAGAGTTTCATATGGGATTAAATGCATCAAATAGGAGAAATTTTATGTGGAAATCAATACCATACATCCTGATTGATATAATTCTCTTCAAGAAGGACATTGGAGGTATGTTTTTAAGATGTGTTAAAACTAATCAAATTGACAAGATTTTAGATCAATTTCTTGATAATCCTTTAAGAGGCCACTTTGTAGACAATATTATAGTAGAAAAAATCATAATATCTAGTTATTTTTGGCCTAATTTGTTTAAATATGCACATATATGGGTTAGAAAATGTGCCAAATGTGCAATGTTTATAAGAAAATAGAGACTAGATACTATGCCTTTGAAGCCTATTCAAGTTGACTAACCCTTCATGCAATGGGGTTTAAAATTCATTCACATGATTCATCCTCCATCAAGTTCTAGCCATAAGTGGGTTTTGATAGCCATAGATTACTTTACTAGGTAGGTAGAGGTAGCTCCACTGAAAGAAGTAAATGAGAACTCATTTATAGAGTTGTATGATATCTTAGTGATTTATTTTGGATTCCCTTCAACTATCATATTAGATAATGCTTTAGCATTCAGAAGTGAAAAGGTACATGAATAAGATCTTGATAATGTATTTATCTTAAATATTCCTCAAATTTCTATGCATATGGTAATGTACTAGTAGATTCCACCATTAATAACCTAATTAGGATCATCAAGAGATCAATGAAAGACAATCAGAGACCATTTCATATAATGTTGAAGACTACCTTATAGGTAGATAAGATCACTCCAAAAAAGGCCATTGTTCACTCTCCTTATCTTTTAGTTTATGGAATGGAATCAAAGATACCTATTTCATTGTAACTTCCAATTTTGGACCTTACACATTAGCTATAACTTATGGAAAATGATTCACTAGAAGTAAGGATGAATGAATTAAGAGAATTAAGTAAACAAGAGACCATGCCATGCATATCATGTGGTCCAACTAGCATCAAGTAAATAAATACTTTAACAAAAGAGATTCATCCAACAAATTTTATCAAGGTGACATTATACTCAAGTGGGATTAAGAACATGATAAACTAGGTAAACACTCCAAATTTGATAACCATTGGAGTGGCCCATATGTTATTATTAATTTTAAGGAAATTAATGCTTTCCAATTATCCAAAATAAGTGGATATTAACTCCATATTCCTACTAATAGGATGTTCCTCAATTAATTCTATTAGGAGAGTCACTCCTTTGTACATATTCATAGATTCATTTATCTAAGTGCACATATTACACATGATTTGTTGGTTGATGTTTTACTCCAGTAGTCAGTTATTATTTTCCATTTGTATTTATTATTTGTTTTGTGTCAAAGTCTATTTTTTTTTAGTTTCAAATTATATTCAAAGTTTTGATATAGGACAAAGATTTTGAATTTTCCTGACTAGTAGGCTAGTTAACCCCTTTGAGTTGCCAAAAATGTTAGCAATTTAGCCTGTCAAGGCCAAATTCCGACCCCTATAATCAAAAACCTTTCGTGGTCATCATAGTGTCTTATTTTTCATGTGAAGAGTGAGTTTTTAATTTTCATGTTCATAGTGGCAAGTGTCTTTTTGAGGTTTTGATGGAGTTTCAAGTGGTTCTGTGATCTGAAAGTGCACTAAAGAAGATGGGAAAAAGAGGATGGTTAATGACTTGTCATGAGTTTTCTAGCATAATTAAATTTATTAAAGGTATGAAAGGAGATATAAACTTGAAAATATGATCAAAATTCATTAAAATTTCGTTTGAATCCTTTCAAAGGGCTATGATATGCTTATATGACTCTTAATCATAGTTTTCATATGTAAAATTATGATTATTTTTCCAAAAAAGGACAAATTTTGGTCTTTAAATCTAAAATATGGTGATAAAATTCCATTAAATTATTCAAAGTACCTTTTAAAACATTTTTATATATGACTTTATATTATTCATAAAGTTTTATATTTGGAAAAAGTCACTTTATGCAAGTTCAAGTGTGAAAACGGTCTTTTTTAGGCTTTTATGTGTCAATTTTGGCCCCAAAAGCATGTAAAAGGATAAAAAAGTTATAATAACATATTATTTTACTTTTTTTACTTCTATCCTAATCTAATTTTGGTGGTAGAGGACTTAAGTTAGGAATAAAATGCAAAAGGAGACATTTTAATGCATATTTATAAGGAAAAGTATGGAATTATATGACCATCCATACAACTGAAAGCATAATTAGAGGGATAAGGGAATATCATATATTCCATAATAATTTCATGGTATAAGGAAGAAAAATAGGCAAAAAACTAGTCTCTTTTATTCACCTTGCTAGTTTGCACTCAAGGAGAGCTCTTCAAGTTTACAAGTGGAATGGAAAAGAAAGAGAAAATACATGTCTACAATTTTGGCCAGAGAAATTAGACTCAGAGAGATTCTAGTTGGAGTAAGTTTTTCACAAATTTTTCATCTCTCCTTTATGAATCATTAATTTTAATTCAAGGCATACATCAATAGTCTTGCATCCAAGAAGGTAGTCGATTTTCTATAAATTTTCCTCATTAGGGCATCATATAAATAAATTCAAGTTTGAAGGGCTTCTTAGGGACATGATTCACCCTTCCATGGTATAAATCACTTTTTTTTCCACATATGTGAGGTATGAAAAAGTCTCAAGAAGGTAAGAGAGTGAAAAATATTTAGTTTAACATGCTTCTAAAGGAGAATTGTATAGTCTAGGAAAGAGAAAGGGTTTCAAGATTCTGTTTATTCTTCTTGGTAGGGATATCCATCATATTAATATATAACTCATATAATTTTCTTAAGATTTCTCCATGTATTCATATTAAAGTCCATAATGGTGTTCTCAAGCATCTAAAAAAATCCCTTTTTAGCAAATGTTAAGGTTATTTAACACTTATTAAGGTACTTAGCATATTCTTAGGTTTCAAATTCACCTTATTATCCTCCTCCAATGGCCTTCAACTTGAAATATGTGTTCAAGGATATTCTCATTATTTTAAATGGATCTTAAAGTTGGTATTAACATGATCTTCATGTCTTTTTCCACCTCTATTTTGTTTCATATCCATATACACTATCATACACTAGCTTTCCATTGTTGTAAGGTTTCATTTTCACCTTCATTCAAATTTCCCATCCTCCATTCATTGCCATTATCCCTTTCATTTATCTACATATCACCATCCATCACAAAGAGGATTCAATAATAGTGAGTTCCATCATGGTCACTCAAATAATATTTTCAGACCATAAACCTTACCTACAGCCAAGAAGGAAACCTACAACAATACACCAACATTCAACACTTTTCATGAAATTAAAAAAGGTAAGGATAGGATTGAATATGTGTTTTGAATTTATATGCTCATATTATCTCATAAAGTTCCATTTATTTGAAGGATAATAATCATAACCATGCTTGGTGACATTCTCAAGATCAAACACAATCTCTATCTATATAATGGAACATAGTACAATCATCCTACAATTGAGAAAGGACATGGTCTTTGTGAAGGTTTTTTCATGACATGAGTGTGTGGTGAAGATGAACAATAAATGAAGGATTCCTAATCCAAATGAGACCTTATTTTATTTCATAAACCCTTAGGAGAGACTCATATGATTATAATTAAGGGTCTTCTAGTACACCTATAGGCTTGAATGAGATCACCACCTATAATATTCATATGTTTTGATAGTGTTCAGGTATCTAGGTTCTTGGTGCCTATTTTAAAAAATCAAATACATAATAAACATGAGTTGATAAATTCAAGAGGACATATAAAATATAACACACATTAATCCTTGAATGGATTAAGAAGAGGAAATAGAAGCTATAGCTAGCCTAAATTACAACCTACATCTAAGTGGGTGAAGAATTCTTAAAGGTGATTTCAAGGGTATAGACATTGAAGGAGTTTTTTTGAGTTTTTTAAAGATATCATCATGGTTTAAAGGACTCTTTAACACCCTATTATTTTTTCAAAAACTTCAAGCACCCTCAACCATTACCATAGTCTCTACAAGGACCTACAAGCAACAAAGGTACAATCAAGCACAGTAAAAGAGAGGTTTATCTTCATACTGATGTCTTTATGTATGATATGAAGAAATATAGTTTTAAAAATAAATGAATGCAAGTGGTGGACTAGGATGAGACTTCAAGGAGAACCATACTCTTTTCATGTCATAAACCTAAGAAATCTACACCTACAACTTTACTTAAGGGAAGGCCTAACTAGTTAATGCAAGTTGATGATAAAATGCTATTAAATGAGGTTTAACTTTAAATATAATGTTAAAGTTAAGGATTAATTAATAAATTATTGTTTCCTATTGGAGAATGAACAAGGTTGATTTAAAACATACTCCAATCAAGATTTAAGAAGCTTAAAACATTAACCTATAGTCATCATCTACAGGCTTCCCTTCAAGATATTTTAACAAGTAGTTAGTGGGGTTTAATGTTTAAGTTTTTTATTAAAAAAAAATTAATTAGAATAAAAATTATTATATTTCTTCAAGATAATGAAATAGGACTTTAAACAATTAGTGACTCAGTCATTTCACCTCAAATGTACACCTACAACCTAAAGAACATAGGCTTTCCTTTAACATCATTTAATTTATTGGCATAGTAGAATATGAGGAGTTTCATATCCAATGAAATAATATGTTTTAATATAATTTATATGAATTCATAAATACTAGAGAGATCATTATGGGGGTTCCAAGTACTAAGATAATATAGTCAAGGTCAACACATAGGCACCTATAGCCAATAAATTACATAATCCTTTCATAGTCATATATTAGAAATATACAATACAAGATGAATTTAAGATCAAATATTAAATATATTAATTATATATTAATAAATCCAAAGTGATAGGTTTAAATCTCCAACACCTTGATCAAGAGTACTAAACACTTCCAAACATAAATGTGAATAGCTTGAGATCATTGTTAAGAAGGGTCAATAGTATAGAAAAAGAATGAGAGATGAATTTGAAATTGTATAAAGAATATATAAAACACAAATTAATGATGAAATTATCCATAAAAACTTCACCTCAAAAATATACACCTACAACACTATTGATAGTCAGCGTGCAGGCTTCTCGAGGAGATAGGGTCTTGAGAAAAGTTACATAGGTCTAAAAGTTGACTAATAGAGGGTAAGATAAATGAAATGAAGATTGTAATTTAATATTAAAATCATATCCATAATTTTATATCTCAATCCAAGGTGGAAAAGATGAAAAACATAGTCATAGGCCTAGTGAGACTAGACCAAGCAGGCAACTCAAATTAATTTTTAGTAAAAAGAGGCTTAGGGCCAAAATATGCATCCTCAAATCATGAAATTTTGTGGATTTTATCCTTGTCACTTGATAAACATATAAAAAATATTTATAATTTAATTTTAATATGGTATTTACTCACTATTTTTACATAGTCATCAGCCTATATAATCACAGTCAAAATGCAAGTAGGCAGTCTTCTTGAGGTGTTTATTGGTGTAGTAGAGGCTTGAAACTCCTTTGGAGTGTTTTTAAAGCTAGAGATATATTTTTTAAATATTAATAAACCTTTTTTTGGGTGATAAAAATCCATAATATATGAAAACCATGCCCTTGAGGGCTAAAGTAAGTGGATAGGCCTAAAACCCTACAAGAGCATAGTCATCATTTTTGACTCTTTCATGGGATAGTTATTCATTTGACAGAAATTTAGAGTTGGTGGAGTGTAAATTAAACCTTGGATAATATGTATGATTGAATAATTTTTATATATCTTATTTTGACATCATTTCTCATGATCCTTCCTTACACACACATTCTTGGCAACCTCTTGAATCCAAACATCACCACATACATATCTTGAAGAGAATTTTATATCAGATATCCTAAATTTTATATTTGATAAGGGGGTAAGTTTATTCCATTTTCATGTTAATTTATTTCCCTTTGAAGTTCCATATATTATGAGCAATCCTTAAGAAGATCTAGACCTTTAAAACCCTTGTAAAAACCTCATAACCACATGATCAAGAATAGGAGGTAGTTTTGACATATATTTGATGAGTTTTAAATAAAAAATGAAATTTAAGTTATTCTCAACTCCCTTGACCACCTCCAAGACCATTTGGTTGGCACGTGCAGTACCTTAGTTGTACAAACTAGGAAAAAAGAGTCAATTTTGAGTCTAAAATCAAGGGAGGAAAGGGTAATTACACATTAAAATGATTTAATAATAAATATAGGTTCATAAAATATCTAAATAACACTTATAAAAACATAAATAATTGTAATTTAATTCATTTTCATGAACATATAGGTCTGTAGGTCAAAGCAAGGAGTTATTTCTATGTAGGGTGAAGAGGAATGGCTCATTTGTGCCTATATCATGACTCTAAATCATCATAAATAGGTAATTAATGTTTAAAATATTAAATATGAGCCTTTAAATGCATAATTAAGTCAATATATTGAATAAACTATACAGACACCCATGCTTGTTCTTAACATCACAAGATAAGGCCACCAAAAAGGGGTAGAAGGAGCTAAATCAAGGTCATAAAGACACTCCAAATAATCATGACCATCATGATCAGGTATTATAGTACATTTATGATATGATTTATCCATATGGAATTAGTATAACTAAACATATTGGCTAAGGAGTACCAAACACTGCTTAAAGAGCATATTTTCCACTCTGAAATGAAATAACACATGCTCACCTTAGTACACACCTTTTACATGGGAGGTTGAGGAATTTTTTGGAGTTACATAGCATAATAAAATAACATTTTATGACATTTTTTTAGATTTTTAAAGCCCAATATTTATGAAAAATTGTTAAGAGCCCATAACACTCTTAAACCCTTACAAAACCCCACTAGCAAACTTATTTGTAGAGATTTGAAAAAATATGCATCCAAAGTCATTAAAAACTCTTGAATATCACTTGGATAATTAATTATACTCTCATATATTAATTGTCATGGCTATTGGTTATATGTATATTGTATGGATTAGGAAAAAACAAGTTTTTGAGAGAAAAAATAACCAAAGATGAGGTACAAGGTAGTTTACATAGCTTCCAATACATGGAAAATTAAGTTTGTAACTTTTTATTCATCCTAAAATCATCATATGATCATAAATATGCCTAAAATTGTCCTTGGAAGATCATCAAAAATAGCCACTCTACAGGACATCAAGGAAAAGCTAGCCTAGTCAACATATTTGACTAATTTGTCGATGTTACAAGCCAAGAAGGAACATTTTAATGATATGAGGAATTTTTTCATTTCTTTAATTGATCATTTTTTCTATTTTCAATGTTTATTTCAGGTTCTAATGTCCACCAAGCATAAAAAGTTAGGGTACTAGGCCTAATTTAGCCTATTAGGCCTATTTAATCAATGAAGTAGAGAAGAGTGGCATAAAAATTTATTGATAGGAGATAAGGTGGAGTTGTCATGACTCTTCATCTAGTCCACATAATGAAAATATAGTTTTTTATGTAATATTAAATCTTAAATAGTCTTTATGATTAGTCAACTAGATTTTAGTTACTTCATCCTCATGCACAACTCATCTTGAGTTCCAACTCATGAGCCAACTCACTTCCACATTAGTTGTCTAAATAAATAATGACATACCATGATAAAGGAGGAGATTTTATAAGACAAAAGGGTCCCACCACCTTGTTTTAAATTCCAAAATATCATAAAATTTCATGTAATCATCATGCAAGACACTGAACATAAGGAGATGTCTAGAAAGACTTTTGTTTGAAAATTGTAAATGAAAATTGACTTTGAGTTAATTCTAGTTGACTTATCCTTCTCTCCTCTATAGCACATTGACTAGAGTTTTATATTTTTCTATATATTCAAGATTTTATTCCATTTTTTTATTATCCCTCATGCTAGTATCTAGAAACTATACAAAAATTGTAACTTGCACTAGAAGTTAATAAATAAAGTTGTAGATTCATTCTTAGTTGTAGTGTGTACTTTTGATTGTCGATTTGTATATTGATGTAGGGGAATCATATAAGGACCCCAAATTTGACTCATTTTTGTCTTAATTTAGTCTATTAAGTTTCTAATAGGTATTATATTTCTTAATTAGTCCTAATGTGGAGTCTAGACATCCCTAAGGTGCATAAACTTTGAATTTTGGCTTTTCCCACCAAAAACTCCTTTTGAAAATGTTGAATCTTGTTAAGGATTTTTTAGGACTTTTATCCAATTTTTAAGGTGGAAATATGTTACAAAACTTTTTAAATGGTTTTTACATTAAATAAAGTTCACACAATGGTCATGAATCTAATGTCATGGTTCCATATAGTTCATATTGTGTAACATCAAGACATAGTGCAATGTAACAAGAGACCTCTATGAGGAAAAGTAGCCAAGAATTAGTTATGCATCCTTTTAAGAAATATAGGAGTTAGTTTATTATTTTTAAACTTCTAATCCATTATAGGTATACAAAGTAATGTGTATGATCAATTTTTAAGGAATGAATTTGATGTTTATAAAACTTTGTTATAAGACTGTGCTATATGCATTAGAAAACTCATTGTGATCAAGATGTTTAAGAATAGAGATTATAAAATGTTTTGTATCCAATTAATATAATTAAATTTTTAATAATATTATGTTTTTAATTGTTTTAAACTATTTTTTACCTTTATTTTATGATAACTTAGCTTGAAGCATTATACAAACTTGTAGGGAGTGCATACACAGGTAGTGTGTATACAGGGTATATGGAAAGAGTTTCAATCAAGAAAGAAGGGGCATAATAAGGATTTAAATATATTTATATGGTAACTTGGAACCTCTCACATTTATGTATATATTTTAGACCTTCCTTTGGAGGCAAAATCTAGAAGAAAACACAGGCAGACTTTGTAAGAGGTGACTATTTGAATAGAAGTAATAAGAACTTGAATGAAATGTTGAGTAGAGATCGTAGAGTTGATACTTTAATAATACTATATATGTTATAAGGTTTTAAAAATATTATTAACATTTTAAAAAATAATAAACCATCATTTTAAGTCTAAACTTTCAAAACATTGATCTAACAAGCCTTACAGACTATATTTTGGCATATTGTGAATGCAAGATTAAAGTGGAAAGGAGGAATAGATGTGTAAGTGTTATGATTTAATGATTTTGAAAGGTGTGGATGTGTTATATAGACCCTTATAAACTTAAAAAACCTCTTAAAATCCAATATAACATGTGTTTTCCAAAATTTAAGGCTCTTAATTCCTTACAGGGTCTGCTAGCCTTAATCTAGGGTTTCAAATTTCAAATCCCATTTTAAGTAATTTTAACAAATGGAAATAATTTTAATTTTTTTTTAAAGTGATCATATGTATTCATATATTTAGGAGGTTTTTTTTGTGTTTTTTACTTATTCATATAGTTATAGTGGATTGTAGGTGTTTTGATGTAGGACAGGCCTAATTAAGCCTAACAGTGGGCTAAAAGGGTCTAATAAAGAGACATTTCTAGTGAGTTTAAATATGAAAATTTGAAAAAAGTTGGATAATGATAAATGGTACTAGGATTGATAATTAGTTTCACTATAAGATTTTTTACAGAACCATACTTTGAGAATTTATGCTAAAAAAGGCTACTAGCCTATTTAAAAAAGTGTGCAAAGATGCCTAAAGAGAATGTTGATGCATTGGAGGAGATGTAACATTAAAAGAGGAGTTTTTAAAAGACCTTAATGAGTCTTAAGTGGTAAAATAATATTTTTAACAATCTTAGATAGTGATGCCTATACCAAAGATCTTGAAGATTTGTAGGCTAAGAGAAAGCTCTACATCATTTTTGGTATTAGAGTTAGAAGGTCAGAGGACAAGTTAAACAACTATGGAGGATAATATGGAATCTAGGAGAACAAGATAACATAATTCAGCTCAAATAATGTATAATACCATGAAAAATATGGTCATAGAGATGAAAAACATGTAGGCAAGGATGGAAGCCATGGAGATACCCTGAATGAGAAGGGTTATTACTAAAGATGAGAGTGATAGAGAAGAAGAAGCTCCTAGAGAAAAAGAGGAAGAAGAAATAGAAGATATAATGGAAGAAATATTGATCAATGACATAATAAAAATGGGCTAAAAAATTAAGCTTGATGTTCCAATGTATGAATGCAATCTCATTTTGGATGGATTGGTGGATTGGATTACAGCTATGGACAAATATTTTGAGTATGAAGAAGTGGATGACACCAAGAAATTCAAATTTGAAGTGACAAGATTAAAAGGTAATGATTATTTATGGTGTGATGTAATCCAAGAAGAGAGAAGGAAAAAAGGTAAAACAAAGATCCAGTCATGGGATAAGATGGTGATAAAGATGAAGGGAAATTTCATGCCCAAGGACTACCACACTAACTTATTCATAATATTGAAAAATATTAGACAAACGGAGAATTCTATGAAAGATTATATAGATGAATTTCATTGGTTGAATACTAGAATAGGTCACTTGGAAGATGATGATGAAAAGGTATCAAGGTACCTAATTGGCCTTAAGTTTTCTATTCAAGATGAGATCAACATTCAAACTTTGAAAAAAATAGAATAAGCTTATCAAATAGCCTTGAGAGATGAATAAATTTTACAAGAAGGCACACAAAGAATATAAGAGGAAGAGGAAAACAAACAAAAGGAAGAGGAGATCATGAAAGAAAGAATTCATATCATATCTATGGGGAAGGTGAAAGTAGTTCACAAAGGCATGAGACATAACTAAGAGGTGGTTTTAGTGGTAGAAGGTCATACTAAAGAGGTAGAAATGCATCTAGAGGAAGAGGTACTAGTGGATTCATAGGCAAGTGCTTCAAATTCAATAAGTATGTAGGGCATAGATATTCGGAGTATCTAAAGGAGCAACAAGAAATATCTCATAGAAGTGAGAGTAGAAATAAAGTGGTGAAACCTAAAGAAGAAGAAAGTATTGGATTTACTTCACACCTAGAATAACTTGAAGAAGGAAAGTCAATATTGATGAGTAGGACATTCCTTAAGCCACCAAAGGAGAAAGAACCTTCTCAATGTAAGACACTGTTTAGAACAACATAGAAATCTCATATTAAATGTTGTGAAATGATCATAGATTTAGGGAGCATAGATAATTTAGTCTTAAATGAAATCATGAGTAAGATTGGACTCAAAATATTACCACACCTTACAATGTTTTTTGGCTTAATAAGGTCATAATGTGTTTGTCCATGAATAGTGCTTGGTGGATTTTCATATTGGAACTTATAAAGATAATGTCATATGTTATATCATCCTAATGGATATTTGTCATGTACTAATAGGAAAGACATGGAAGTTTGATAGGTCAACTAATCATGATTGGATGAGAAATACTTACTAATTTAAACACAAGGGAAATGAGCACACATTATTACCTTTAAAAATTGATGATCAAGTTGTTGGTGTCTATTCTAAAGTATTGATTACAAGTCACAAGGAGTTGGTATAACAAGATGAAGATACAAAGATGAATGAACAACCTAAGGTGACTATGGTAGTTGAAGGTGAGATAGAAGAACCTTTTCCAAATAATTGTTTTTCAAGTGATTATGTAAATAAGTTGTTTACAAGTTTATCTCAACATTTTATAATGATTTCAAGTTGTGATTTCATATAAGGAATGTTATAAAAACTCAAATGATTGAGAGAGTGTGTGCCTTAACTAAGAAAGGAATGTCAATGAGTTGTGTAATATGCAATAGGCCCATGAAAGACAATCAAGTGATTTACAACATAAACATGTAAGAATGACAAATCAAGGAAATGAGATATTCAAAGTGAACACATAGTCCTTGCATATGTAGGAGATAGAGAGTAGCTATAGTGGAGGTGTACAAAAACAAATTAAGAGTTTACACAAGCACATGGCATGCAAGGACCAAAAAAATGTTGTAGATGTGGTGAAGTGGATAGAACAAGAATAATTTAATAATTAATAAGACTACATATTTTTAGTATAATTTGATCATAGAAACAAGGAGAAGGTGGATCATTTTTATGGAGTGTAATAATGGTATACACCTTTAGGGAAAGCAAAAGATAACAATAGATATGTTTTTCTTAACAATTTTATTTCATGTTCAAGTATACCACTCAAGAAAATGAACCAAATAAGGCCTAATTCTGGGGCCCAAGAACATGTTCACCTCTATGAGAGGTAAGTAGAAGTAGATACCTTCTATAATGAGGTTTATTACATTTAGACAAGAGCATACACCAAGTACATCAATAAGAACCTATGGGAAACATTTTTTTGCTTGGTAGTATGATGTAGGGGCATCCTATAAAGACCTCAAATTTTACTCATTTGTGTCTTAAGGTAGTATATTAATTTTATAATAGGTATTATATGTCTTAAGTAGTCCTAATGTGGAGTCTAGACTATCCCAAGGTGCATAAAATTGAATTTTGGCTTTTCTTGCCAAAAACTCCTTTTGAAAAATTTGAATCATGTTAAACACTTTTTAGGAATTTTATTTAATTGTGAATGAGGAAATATTTTACAAAAATTTTCAAAGGGTTTTGACATTATATAAGGTTAACACAATTTTCATGAATCTAAGGTCATGGTTTTATATAGTTCATATTATGTAACTTCAAGACATAATGCAATGTAACAAAAGACGTCTATGAGGGAAAGAAGCCAAGAAGTAGTTGTGCATATTTTTAGGAGATATAAGAGTAATTTTAGTATTTTTAACCTCATATTCAATTTTATGTAGATAGATTAATTTGTGTGATCAGTTTTGAAGGAATGAATTTGATGTTTATAAAACTTTGTTATATGACTATGCCCTGTGTATTAGAAAACTTGTTATGATCAAAATGTTTGAGAAGGGAGATTCTAAAATGTGTTGTCTCTAATGTGTATAATTAAAATTTTAAGAATATTTTTTATTTATTGAATGATTTTATAATGTTTGTGACTTTTGTTTTATGATAACTTGTCTTGAATCATTATGCAGCCATGTAGGGAGTGCATACATAGGTAGTGTGTATACAGGGTATATGGAAAGAGTTTCAAACAAGTAATAAGGGACATAATAAGTATTTAAATATATGTACATAGAAATTTTAATATATCACATCTATTTAGAGATTGTATATCTGTATTTGGAGACAAAATCCATAAGAAAACACTAGCAGACTTTATAAGAAGTGACTGTTTGAATAAAGGTAATAAGAACTTGAATGAAATGTTGAGTAGAGACAAAAGAGTTGATAATTTATGACTAATATATATTTTATAAGGTTTTAAAAATATTATTAAAATTTTAAAAAATAAGAAACTATGATTTAAAGTCTCAAACTTTGAAAATAATGCTCTAACAGGGCTTATAGACTATATTTTGGCATATTATGAATGCAAGATTAAACTAGAAAGGAGGAACAAAGGTGTAAGTTTTATGATTTAAGCATTTTTAAAGGTGTTGAGTTGTTATAAATACCACTATAAAATTACCAAACCTCTTGAAACCCAATATAACATGTGGTTGCTCAAATTGAAGGCTCTTAATTCCTTACAGGGTCTGCAAACCCTAATCTAGGGTTTTAAATTTTAAATCCCATTTTAAGGTGTTTTAACCAATGAAAGAACTTCAAAAAAATTATTTTAATATTTTATTATATATATTCATATATTTATGAGTTTTTTATTGGATTTTGTACTTGTTTGTACAATTATAGAGGACTATAGGTGTTTTGATGCAAGGTAGGCCTAATTAGACCTAACAATGGGCTAAAAGGGTCTAATAAAGAGATATTTCTGGTGAGTTTGAATATTAAACTTAAAAAAAAATAGATAACTATAAAGGGTACTAGGATCAATAATTATTTTAACTCTAAATGTCTGTACAAGACCATACTTTAAGAATTTGTCTTAAAAAAGGCTACTAGCCTATTTGAAAAAGTGTGCAGAGTTGTCTAAAGAGGGTGTTTATGCATTAGGGGAGATGAAAATTTGAATGAAGAGTTATGAAATCACATTAATAATTCTTAAGTATTTGTATAATATTTTGAACAAGCTTAAGTAGTAGGGCCTATACCAAAGATCCAGAATATTTGTAGGCTAAGAGAAAGCTCTACATCATTTTTGGTATTAGAGCTGGAAGGTCAGAGGACAAGGTAAGCATACTAAGGAGGATAAGATGGAAGCTATGAGACAAATATAACCTAATTTAGCTTAGATAATTTAGAAAACCATGACATATCTGGTCATAGATATGAGAAATATGCAGGTAAGGATGAAAGCCATGAAGATAGCCCAAAGGAGAAGGGTTATTATTGTAGATGAGAGTGATAGAGAAGAAAAACATCCTAGTGCAGAAGAGGAAGAATAAATATAAGACAAAATGGAAGAAATATTTATCAAGGCCATGATGAAAACGGGCTCAAAACCTATGTTGGATATGCCAATGTATGAAGGCAATCTCAATGTGGATGAATTGGTGGATTGGATTGCAACTATGGAAAAATAATTTGAGTACGAAGAGGTGGATGACACAAAGAAATTCAAATTTTTAGTGACAAGATTAAAATGGCATGCTTATTTATGGTGGGATGGAATATAAGAAGAGAGAAATAAAAGAGGTAAAGTAAATATCTAGTCATGGGATATGATGGTGATGAAGATGAAGGGCAAGTTCACGCCCAAGGACTACCACACTCACTTGTTCAAGAGATTAAAAAATATTAGTCAAAAATAAAATTTAGTTAAAGAGTATATAGAATAATTTCAAAGCCTAAATATTAGAATAGGTCACTTGAAATAGGATGATGAAAAGGTAAAAAGATACCTAAATGGCCTTAAGTTTTCTATTAAATATGAAATCAACATTCTAAATTTAAAAACAATATAAAAATATTATCAATTAGCCTTTAGAGCTAAGGAAAATTTGACAAGAAGGTACACACAACATATAAGAGGAAGAGGTAAACAAATGAGAGGAATAGGAGAGTATGAAAGCAAGAATGCATATCAGACCTATGAGGAAGGTAAAAGTAGCTCAAAAAGGTATGAGACATAACCAAGAGGTGGATTTAGGGGTAGAAGGCCATAAAAAAGAGGTGGAGATGCATCTAGAGGAAGAGGGACTAGTGGATTCACAAACAAGTGCTTCAAATGCAATAAGTATGTAGGGCATAGATATTGGGAATGTCTAAAAGAAAAGCAAGAAATAACTCATAGAAGTGAGAGAAGAAATTAAGTGGTGCAGCCTAAGAAGAAGAATGTATTGGATCTACTTCACACCTAGAAGAACCTAAAGAAGGAGAGTAACTCTTGATGAGGAGGAAATTGCTTAAGCCACTAAAGGATAAAGAACTTATACAATGGAAGACACTCTTTAGAATAACATGTAAGTACCATGGTAAATGTTGTGAGATGATCATATATTTATTTAGCATAAATAATTTAGTATCAGATGAAATGGTGAGTAATCTTGGTCTTAAAATATTACCATGCCCTACACCTTACAAAGTTTCATGTATTTAGAAGGATCATCATGTGTTTTTCAATGAACAATGCTTTCTAGATTTTTAGGTTATCACATATAAAGATTAGTTCATGTGTGATATCATCCAAATGGATCTTTGTCATGTACTACTAAGAAGGCCTTGGAAGTTTGATAGGTCAAGTATTCATGATGGGGTGAAGAACACTTACTCCTTTGAACAAAAGGGAAACAAGCATACAATGATGCCTCTAAATAAGGATGATTAGGTTTTAGTGTCTATTCTAAAGTATTAATTATAGGTCACAAGGAGTTGGTGTAGTAGGATAAAGATAAAAAGATGAATGAATAGCCTAAGGTGACTGTGGTAGCCAAAGGTGAGATAGAAGTACCTTTGCCAAATAAATGTTTTTTAATTAAGTATGTAAATAAATTATTTACAATTTTATATTAACATTTGATAATGATTTCAAGTTTTAATTTCATATAATGAATGGTAGACAAACTCAAATGCTTGAGAGAGAGTCTTGAACAAGAAAGGAATGTCAATGAGTTGGGTAATATACAACAGGACCATGTAAGATAGTTGAGTTATTAATAATATAACCATGTAAGAATGACAAATCAAGGAAATTATATATTTAAATTGAACACATAGTCCTTACATATGCTGGAGATAGAGATTAGTTATAGTGGAGGTGTACAATAACAAATCAAGAGTTTAGACAAGCACATGACATGCAAGGACCAAGAAAATGTTGTACATGAGGTAAAGTGGATAGAATAATAATCATTGATAAAGGAATAAGACTATATATTTTCAATACAAGTTTATCATAAAAACAAGGAGAAGGTAGATCATTTTTTAGGAGTGGAAGAATGGTATACACCTTCAAGGCAAGCATAAGATAACAATAGATATGTTTTTCTTAATAATTTTTTTTCATGTGAAGGTAAACAACTCAATAAGATGAACCAAATAAGGCCTAAATTTGGCACCCAATAACATGTTATGTATGAAAGGTAAGTAGAATAAGATACCTTATATAATGAGGTTCATTACATTCAAACAGGGGCATACACCAAGTACATTAATAAGACCCTATGGCAAACATTCTTCATCTTGAGAATATGATGTAGGGGCATCCTATAAGGACTCCAAAGTTGACTCATTTCTATCTTAAGGTAGTATATTAAGTTTCTAATAGGTACTATAGGTCTTAATTAGTCCTAATGTGGAGTCTAGAAAGTCTTAAAGTGCATAAAATTTAAATTTTGGGTTTTCCCACCAAAAACTCGTTTTAAAAATTTTAAATCTTGTTAAGCCTTTTTTAGGACTTTTATCTAATTATGCAGGTGGAAAGATGTTACAAAACTTGTAAATTTTTTTTAAAAGTATATAAGGTTCACAAAATGTTCATTAATCTAAGGTCATGGTTCTATTTAGTTCATATTGTGTAACATTAAGACATAATGCAGTGTAACAAGAGACCTCTACGAGGGAAAGAAGTTAAGAAGTAGTTATGAATATTTTTAGGAGATATAGGAATTATTTTACTATTTTTTACCTCATATTCCATTTTATTTATACAAATGAATGTGTGTGATCAGTTTTTAAGGATGGAATTTGATGTTTATAAAACTCTATTATAGGATTGTGATCTGTGTATTGGAAAACTCATTGTGATCAAGATGTTTTAGAAGGAAGATTCTTAAATTTGTTATATCCAATTCATATAATTGAATTTTTAAGCATATTAAGTTTATTTTTAATTATTTTAAATTGTTTTTAACCTTTGTTTTATGATAACTTTTCTTGAAGCATTATACAGACCTGTACGAAGTGCATACACAAGCAACGTGTATATAGGGTATATATAAAGACTTTAAATTAATAAATAAGGGAAATGATAAGGATTTAAATATATGTATATGGTAACTTAGAACCTATCATAGTTATGTAGATATTATAAAACTTTATTTGGAGCCAAAATATACAAGAAAGTACTAGCAAACTCTGTAAGAGGTGATTATTTGAATAGAGGTAATAATAACTTGAATGAAATTTTGAGTAAGAACTTTAGAGTTGATAATTTAGGAATGATATAGATGTGATAAGGTTTTAAAAATCCCATTAACATTGTAAAAAATAATAAACCATCATTTTAAGTCCATACTTTCAAAATAATGCTGTAACATACCCTATAGACCATATTTTGACATACTATGAATGCAAGATTAAAGTGTAAAGGAGGAACATAGGTGTAAGTGATGTTATTTAATAATTTGTAAATGTGTAGAGGAATTATATAGAACTTTATAAACCTAATATACCTCTTCAAACCAAATATAACATGTCTTTTCTCAAATTAAAGGCTCTTAGTTCCTTACAGGGTCTACAAGCCCTAATCTAGGGTTTTAAATTTCAAATCCCATTTTAAAGGTGTTTTAAAAAATAAAAGTACTTATAAATTTATTTTTTACAAGGTGATCATATGTATTCATATATTTAGGATTTTTTTATTATATTTTATACTTTTTCATATAGTTATAGAGGACTATAGGTTTTTTGATGCAGGGTAGGTCTAATTAGGCCTAACAATGGGCTAAAAGGGTCTAGTAATGAGACCTTTATTTTGAATTTTAAGATGAAACTTCCCAAAAAATTTGATAACTATAAATGGTACTATGATCAATAGTTATTTTCCATCTAAATGTCTATATAGAAACATACTTTGAAAATTTGTGCTAAAGAAGGATACTAGCATGTTTGAAGAAGTGTGTATAGTTGTCTAAAGAGGGAGTTGATGCATTGGGGGAGATGAAATTTTGAATGAGGAGATATGAAAGGACCTTAAGGAATATTGAGTGTTCAGATAATATTATTAACAAGATTAGATTGTGAGGCCTATACTAAAAATCTTGAAGATTTATAAGTTAAGAGAATGTTTTGCATCATTTTTGGTATCAAAGCTGGAAGGTCAGAGGATATGCTAAACATACTAAGGAGGATAATATGTAAGCTATGATACCAACACAACCTAATTCAGCTTATATAATGCAATTGACCATGAAAAATATGGTCATAGAGATGAGAAACATGTAGGTAATGATGGAATCCATGGAGATAGTCCAAAAGAGTAGGGTTATTGCTAAATATGAGAGTGATAAAGGAGGAGAAGATCCTAGATCAGAAGAGGAAGAAGAAAGAGAATACATAATGGAATAAATATTTATCATGACCATGATGAAAATGGGCTCAAAACATAAGTTTGATGTGCCAATATATCAAGGAAATCTCAATGTAGATGAATTGGTGGATTGTATTGCAACTATGGACAAATATTTTGAGAATGAAGAGGTGGATGATATTAATAAAGTCAAATTTGTAGTGACAAAATTGAAAGTACATGCTTTTTATGGTGGGATGGAATCTAAGAAGAGAGAAGGAAAAGAGGTAGAGAAAATATTCATTCATGAGATATGATGGTGATGAAGATGAAGGGCAAGTTCATGCTCAAGGATTACCACACTCGTTCAAAATATTGTAAAATATCAAACAAAAGGAGCAATTAGTGAAAGAGTATATAGAATAATTTCATAGGCTGACTATTAGAATCGGTCACTTGGAAGAGGATGATGAAAAGGTAATAATGTACCTAAATGGCCTTAAGTTTTATATATAAGATGAGATCAACATTATAACTTTGAAAATAGTAGAAGAAGCTTATCAAGCAGCCTTGAGAGCTAACTAAAAGTTGACAAGAAGGCACACACAACATACAAGAGGAAGAAGAAAAAAAATGAGAGGAAGAGGAGACTATGAAATAAATAATGCATATTAGACCTATGAGAAAGGTTAAAATAGTTCAGAAAGGAAGAGACATAACCAATAGGTGGTTTTAGTTACGTAAGGACATATTACAGATGTGGAGATGCATCTAGAGCTAGAGGGACAAGTGGATTCACATGCAAGAACTTCAAATGTAGTAATTATTTAAGGCATAGATATTGAGAGTGTTGAGAGGAGTAATAAGAAATAAATCATAAAAGTGAGAGCATAAATTAGGTGGTGCAAGCTACAGAAGAAGAAAGTATTGGATCTACTTCACACCTAGAATAACTTGAATAAGGAGAGTCACTCTTGATGAGGAGGACATTATTTAAGCAAACAAAGGAGAAAGAACCTTCTTAATGGAAGACACTCTTTAGAAAAACATGTAAGTCCCATGGTAAATGTTGTAAGATGATCATAAATTTAGGGAGAATAGATAATTTAGTCTCAAATGAAATGGTGAGTAAGCTTGGCCTCAAAATATTACCACACCCTGCACCTTACAAATTTTCTTGGCTTCAGAAGGGTCATTATGTACTTGTGAATGAACAATGCTTGGTGGATTTTTAGATTAGAAATTATAAATATCTAGTCATGTGTGATATCATCCCAATGGATCTTTTTCATATACTACTAGGAAGGCCTTGACAGCTTGATAGGTTAACTAATCATGATGGGGTGAAGAACACTTACTCATATAAACATAAGGGAAATAAGCACACATTGTTGACTTTGAAGAAGGATGATAAAGTTGTTAGTTTCTATTTTAAAGTATTGATTATAGGTTACAAGTAGTTGGTGTAGTAGGCTAAAGATATAAAGATGAATGAACAACCTAAGGTGACTGTGGTAGCCAAAGGTGAGATGGAAGTAACTTTGCCAAATAATTTTTTTTCAATTGAGTATGTAAATAAGTTGTTTACAAGTTTATTTTAGTATTTGACAATGACTTCAAGTTGCAATTTCATAGAAGGAATGGTAGACAAACTCAAATGCTTGAGAGAGAGAGAATCTTGAAAAAGAAAGGAATGTCAATGAGTTGGTTAATATGAAATAGACCCATGAAAGTTAGTTGAGTGATTTACAAGATAACCATGTAAGAATGACAAATAAAGGAAATGAGATATTTAAATTGAACACACAATCCTTACATATGTAGGAGATAAAGAGTAGTTATAGTGGAGGTTTATAATAGCAAATCAAGAGTTTACACAAGCATGTGCCATTCAAAGCCCAAGAAAATGTTGTACATGAGGTAAAGTGGATAGAACAAGAAGTATTGATGAAGGAATAAGACTAGCTATTTTTAATAAGAGTTGATCATATAAACAAGGAGAATGTGGATTAGTTTGTCAGAGTGGAATAATGGTATACACCTTCAAGGCAAGTAGAAAATAACAATAGATATGTTTTCCTTAACAATTTTATTTCATGTGAAGGTATACCACTCAATAATATGAAAAAATTAAGGCCTAATTATGGCGACCAAAAACATGTTCACCTCTATGAGAGGAAATTAGAATTAGATACCTTTTGTAAGGAGGTTCATTGCATTCAGATAGGATCATACACCAAGTACATCAATAAGAACCTATGACAAATATTTTTTTATCTTGGTAGTATGATGCAAGGGCATCCTATAAGGACCCCAAAATTGACTCATTTTTGTTTTAAGGTATTATATTAAGTGTCTAATCGGTACTATAGGTCTTAATTAGTCCTAATGTGGAGTCTAGATAGTCCAAAGGTACATAAAATTTAAATTTTGGCTTTTCCTGCCAAAAAATCCTTTTGAAAAATTTGAATCTTGTTAAGCCTTTTTTAGGAATTTTATCTAATTGTGAAGGTGAAAATATGTTACAATAATTTTCAAAGGGTTTTGAAATTATATAAGGTTCACACAATGTTCATGAATCTAAGTTCATAGTTCTATATAGTTCATATTGTGTAACATCAAGACATAATGCAATGTAACAATAGACCTCTATGAGGGAAAGAAGCCAAGAAGTAGTTATGCATATTATTAGGAGATATAGGAGTCATTTTAGTATTTGTAACATCATATTCCATTTGAGGTAGATAGATGAATGTGTATGATCAATTTTTAAGGAATTAATTTGATGTTTATAAAACTCTCTTATAGGATTGTGCTCAGTGTATTGGAAAACTCATTATGATCAAGATGTTTGAGAAGGGATATTATAAAATGTGTTATCTCTAATTCATATAATTAAATTGGTTCACATATTATATATTGATTTAATGAGTTTAAATTTTTTTTACCTTTGTTTTATGATAACTTGGCTCGAAGCATTATACAAACATGTAGGGAGTGTATACACAAGCAGTGTGTATACAAGGTGTATGGAAAGAGTTTCAATCAAGCAAGAAGGGACTTGAGAAGGTTTTAAATAGAGGTATATGGTAACTTTATACTTATCACATTTATGTAGATATTTTAGAACTTTTTTTAGATCTAAAATCCATAATAAAGCACTAACAGAATTTGTAAGAGGTGACTATTTGAATAGAGGTAACAAGAACTTGAATGAATTATTGAGTAGAGACTATAGAGTTGATACTTTAATAATGAGATATATTTTAAAATGTTTTACAAAATAACAGTAACATTGGAAAAAATAATAAACCATCATTTGAAGTCGAAACTTTGAAAATAGTGTTTTAACAGACCTTACAGACTATATTTAAACATACTATGAATGCAATATTAAAGTGGAAATGAGGAACAAAGGTGTAAGTGTTACAATTTAAGGATTTGGAAAGGTATATAGGAATCATAAAAACACTTATAAACTTAATATACCTATTGAAACTCAATATAATGTTTGTTTACTCAAATTGAAGGCTTTTAGTTCCTTACAGGGTCTACAAGCCCTAATATAGGGTTTCAAATTTCAAATCTCATTTGAAGGTATTTTAATTGATGGAAGTAATTTTAAAAAATTAGTTTTAAAGGTGATCATATTTATTCACATATTTAAGAGTTTTTTTGTTGGATTCCATACTTTTTCATATAGTTATAGAGGACTATAGGTGTTTTGATATAGGGTAGGCCTAATTAAGCCTAATAGTGGGCTAAAATGGTCTAGTAAAGGGACCTTTTTGGTGAGTTTGAATATGAAACTTCAAAAAAAGTTGGATAGATATAAAGATCACTAGGATCAATAATTAGTTTCACTCTAAACATCCATACATAACTATACATTGAGAATTTGTGCTAAAAAGGCTACTAGCCTATTCGAAAAAGTGTGCAAGTTGTATAAAGAGGTTGTTGATGCATTAGGGGATATAGAAATTTGAATGAGGATTTGTAAAAGGACCTTAAGGAGTCCTGAGTGGTTAGATAATATTTTGAACAAGATTACATAGTGATTTCTATACTAAATATCCCAATGATTTTTAGGCTAAGAGAAATCTCTACATCACTTATACATGTGATAATTATCTCCTTTTATAGGTCCTTTCCTCACCTACTACTATGATTTTATCCTTTATAGGTTATTTTAAGAGTCAAAAATAGATATTATGTTGAATAATGTTAGTATGTAGTGTCTTTAGAGAACTTCATTTCCACACCTTCAATTTGTAAACCTTCTTTCAAAACTTGATTTGAAATACAATGTTTAGGACTGATATAAGAAAGTACTATTGACAAATTGTTTCATTTTGATTCATATGTGTGCCCAAGTTTTATAGTTTATAGAGGATCAATCACTATTCAGGTGCACCACCATTATAACATATATTTCCATTTTAGTCTCTTCCTTACTCTTTTCATCCCAACATAAAATATGTTTAGTAATTGGTCCTAAATTCACATTTTTAGAGCAACTAGCCTCAAAAATAGAGGTCTGGTATAGATTCAACTCTCCCACAACCTAATACCATTCTAATGTGAGTCCAACTATGAACCAAATATGAGTAGTTTAAATTCAAGTATGTGTTATCTATGTTGTTAATAAGAATATCTTGCCAATCCACTCATTTTGTTACCACCAATGATAGGGAGGCCATTTGTGTTATACCTATCTTCCACTAGCAATGCCTTGGGGACACTTTGAGCTCAACATGATGATAATGGAAAAGAACATGTCGTGTACTATCTAATTCATACATTGGTCACATATGAGCATAACTATATGCTAATACATAAAAAAATGTTTAATTATGGTTTTTATAGCCCAAAATATATGTCATTACATAATTAAAAATAAGTCCATAGTCATTTCCAAAGTATATTTGCTCAAGTATCTACTATCAAAGACAAATTTATAGGGTTACATGGCTAAATGGATCATATTGTTGAGTGAGTTTGATATTGAGTATGCCAACCTAAAATCCATCAAGGGACAAGTACTTGTAGAATAGTTTGATGAAGCTCCCCTTACATATACCTAACCACTCAATTTTTAATTCTTAGATGAATCCATTATTACCATCAAACACCTCATGAGGAGGAGCATTGAAAGTTCTATTTTGATGGGTCGTTTACATCACATGGATCAAGGGTATGCCTATTAATTAAACCATAAGGGCTCTCATTCCCAAATAATTTTATATCATCTTTCCTTATACTAATAATATGTCTAAATAGGAATTTCTCATTGTATGTCTTCATCAATTAGTACAATGGAATATCTAGCATATCATGATTTATAGTGATTCTTAGTTAAACATCAATTAGGTTATATACCACTTTCAAACCAAATATGATAAGCTAAGGACATATAATTACATGGTGGACACTCTCAAATGGTATATTATTAACATATAGTTTGAACACATACCTCAAACTAGTAATAGAACATCAGATGCCATGGCCACCATTGGTTCTTTAATCTACAACATAGACAAGGCAAAAAAATATCAGTTCCTCATTAAAACTCTTCTAGTGCCTACTCATGAACCTTAAACCATTGTAATTATCTATGATATTACTAGTCCCAACTCTATTTCATACTCAGACCTATATAATTACCTTCATGATCACATCATGCCACTATACTTATCACTTAAACAACAAAATGACTTTACCCATCAATCCTCTCACTATAACTTATGTGGCCCAATACTTTATCATAAAATATTTTATGGAACTCTTTTTCACTATTTAACTTCATTAGAATCCACATTAACATTATAGGAATTTCATGAAGGAGTATATGGAGCCCACACCACTAGGGATATCCTATCTAAAAATCTCCTATGTATTGGTTACTATTGGCCAACTATGGAAGCATATGCAATTGTTTATGTAAAAAGGTGTGACAAATGTTAAAGGCATGCCAATTTTATTCATTCCCTAGACAAAAAACTCAAACTGATGCCTACACCATGGACATTTTAAACATGGTGAATTGATCTCATTGGTAAGATTAACCCTACCTCATTTTATGGCCATAAACACATCCTTACCACTAATAAATATTTCATTTAGTGGGTTGAAGCTATACTCATCTCTTACATGATTGGAAAATAGATTTACAAATTCAGCTTTAATAATCTCATCTACCACTATGGTATCCCATCTGAAATTATATTTGATAATGGTAGATCATTTAAAAACAAGGATGTTAAATCACTCTATCCTGAGTATAACATCACCCAACATTTTTTCACCATATATTACCCACAAGGTAATTTAAAAATAGAGACATCTAAAAAAACCATTATCAACATCATTAAAAATATTATCAATGATGATGGCCACAATTGGAACTTATAAATATTTCATTTCCTTTGGTCATATCATACTAATTACCATACTCCAATAAGAACCATTCCATATTCCCTAGTCTATGGCATTGAGGTGATTATTACCATCAATGTCAATTTATCTTCTCTATGTATCTTGTTGAAACACATCCTAGATGATGAATATTATAGACTAGCTCACCTTTAAGAGCTAGAGTTACTTGATGAAAAGTGAATGGTTAGTGTAAATAGCCTTTAAGCATACCATAATTGACTCTATGGAAATATAACCGATGAGACAAATAGAGAGAGTTTGAGCTTGGGGATGTTGTCCTCAAGGAAATATAAAAGAACACCATGGTTGAGAAGAAGAAAGGAAAGTTTAAGCCTAATGAGATAGGTCCCTACATCATTGTTGTAAATTATGGATCTAGAGCATACAAGATTGCTACACCAAATAGAGATGAACTTGATGATCCCATGAACATCATACACCTTTATGCATTAGTTTTCTATTTTTTATGAGGCTCATTTAATTTTTAACATAATGACATATTCCTTATATCACACTTTATACCATTTTACCATACCTTCATTATTGACTAACATTATTTTTACTCTCTCTCCCACCCCTTTTGACCTTGGTTATATTCTATTAGTTCTTCAAGCACATTCAAATATTGGATTTAAATGAAAGTTTTAGTTGTTGATTCAGTATTATAGATAGGGATAGTATATTGGAACATTATGAAAGTGGTTTGGCATTTTCATCCTTTTTTATTTTGTTTTATTAAATACAACTAATTATAACCACCTTTAGACAAATTAGGGTCCCACCTTGTGCTACTAGTTATAACCACCTTTGGTAAAATCAGTATCATTGAATCATGCCATTATTACCTAATTATAACCTCTTATGGGAAAATTAGGAGAAACACATTTACCATGCATTGTCACATCACCTTGCCATTCATGTCTTATACTATGCCATTTGCCTAAATTCATGAACTTATTGCTACCTAGTCAAATCCTCCATTGTAAGGTGGAACTACAATGACTTGAGGTCCTATTGGGAAAATGTAAGTAGTTTTTAATTTATGTTGATTTAATCTCAATCACCCTTTACCATGATCTCACCATTTTATGAGTAATTTGATTTTGAACACTCTCATTCTTTTATGAGTTGGATCGGTTAGTATCTTGTAGTTCTTAATAAAGTTGAGACACTTAGACAATTACAAAAACATTTTTAAAAGATCTATAAAATCTTAAAAATCACAGAATCATGAAATTGATGTAAGATATAAATCTATCAGATTCTTTGGGATAAGTCATCCTTTTTGTTTAGTTTATTTCTAGACCACCTTGGTCTTTTTCCTCCCATTTTTGGGAGAAATGTTGGGATAAATAATGGAAGCACACAATTGATTACCAAGCAACTTAACATGTAGAAATTAACCAGAATACACAAGTAACTAGAATTCAAAAATAACATATGATATGAGAGACAATACACAACTTGTATTAAAACTCTTTTAGAAGGAAATACAACAAAGAAGGCTGCCACAATTCTTCTTCCTTACACACCTCTAGGGCTCCCACACCTCTAGGGCATAAACAGTAAATCTTCCCTCAATGCTCTCTCCCTTAGGTCCCAACACCCAACTCAAACACAAAGTTGGTGTTCACCTTACACCTATGCTCCACACACTCCACAAGTGCTCCACGCACTCCACAAGTACACAAATGTACTCCAAGTAGATCTTCCCTAGACCTGCAACAACCTGCACCTCAACATACCTTACTTATAGAAGGATCTTCCTTGCCTTCTTCTTTGCTCTCTTTCTGAGTACACACTATACTCCAAGTAGATCCTGCCTGATTCTGCTCCCTATTGTGTTGCTATCTTATCTGATCTTACACACCTGCAAATCAATCTGGTTCTGCACACCTATGAACCTTGACCTTGCACACACATACACCTGAAAATCAATGATCTTACTTACCATGTAGATCTCCTAAAGTAGCCATGCTTACCTGATGACCAAGATCATACATACTTGAAGAACCCTATTGATTCTCCAATCCAACACCCAAACTTGGTACTGTGGCACTAGGAGGAACACACCATGCTCACCTCACACACAAAAGGAGCTTATATTATTGCTCTCTTTCTCTCTAGCACAAGTTTATAATACAACTAATGAGTCTCTTAAATAGATCTCATGTAAACAATAATTAGACACCTAATTACAATAATTAGATCCACAGCTTCTAGTCTAAATTTGGCTCTTGACATGCAAACACTTGGTTCATTAGCTAATTGCCCATAAAACACTCATAGCTCAAACCACACAGGTGACCGACGTCGGTCCCTGTCTACCTGGGGGTGCCGATGCTGGCTGACTTTTGACTGATGTTGGTTGCCTTCTTGTCTGATCCTGCTGACATCAGTTGGCCTGACTGACGCTGGTGTCTGTAACACTCAGCAACCTTCCTAAAACCTCCTCCTCTATTTGCATCAGTGAAGCTTTTAGCTCCACAACCTAACAATCTCCCACTTGGAGATAAATAGCTACACTGTACCTATACCTGTACTCTATCTAATTTGTTTCTTGGCTTGTATCCCTCTTCAAGCTTAACCCTAAAGACAACCCACCACATAACATGTGGTGTACCTCCTGTCATCTAAGTACCCTGCTGCATCCGAACCTACAATCCCATGTAGTGAAGTCTTGACCTTGAATAGCATGAATCCCTACTACTGGTCCCTCTCACATCCCTGAGAACCCACTTCTCAAAATTGGCTCCTAACTCTCTGACAACACCCACTACTTGGGCAAACTCAGGCCCATACCAGACCTCATGTGATTTCAAACACTGAACTATCCAGCCCTTAGTGTGCTCTGATTCTGCATCCTAAACCTTGCCAACACCTGATTCACATTAGCTCCCACTGGAGACAAAATCAACTTGTGATCTCCCATGTCTCCCATGTCAAAGAATTTCATTACTCCAAATTCTTCATAGCAAACCACTAAACTAATCTTACCCTTAGCTCAGCAAAACCCTGTATGTACAAACCTACTAGCTAGCATACCATCCACATACAACAATAGAATGATGTTGCAATCACCATCCCCCTAGTAAGACAAACCATATTAGTTACCCTGACATTGACTGAAGCCATGCTTTGTCCTCCACCTATCAAAACCTGTACCACTATCCTACAACTTCCTCAAGACCATATGACCTGGTCTTCCATCTCATGTGTCCATTCTCTCTATTCTTCAACTAAGGTATCCATTCATCTCTATGCTTTTCATACCTACTGACAACCCTACCAAATCTCCACTTGGTTTTGCATACTATTCCTCCCATGCTCCCACTGTTTCCTAGATCCTTCCTACTCTATAGTCAGCAACTAGTATAAAGAAGAGGAATAATGAAATTGAGGCTTACTTACCACCTTTAGTCCTCCATATGGGTGTTTGAGACTCCTTGATAGCTTGTTATCCACCCAAAATCCATTACAGTAACTGACCTTGGTCACCACACAGTCTGCATCCAACCGACATCAGTTCCCATGCACCTATCCTGACTACCAACCCTACCGATGTTAGTGTCCCCCTGCTACCGATGTCAGTCCTCCTGACTAATGTCAGTCTTACCTACTGTCAATGCCAATTTTTCTACCGATGCCAGTACCTATGTTTTCCTATGAGTGATGACTTTTTACCTGTGAGCTCCTTTGAATCAAAACCCATGTCCAAACTACCCTGCCCAGAAGTATCCAGCCCCATCCACTGGTCTCTGTTCGCCATCTCCTCCATAAACACCAGGGCTTTCTAGTTCTTAAGCCTATCAAATATATTAGTCTTCTACTTAAGAACATGCATCTCCTTCCTGCTCATGTGACCAAGCCTACGAAGCCACGTCTCTGCAATAGAAGAAGAATCAGTAATATAAACAAGTAGATAAAGAGTACATATTTTCTTACCACCAGCTAATTCAAGTGCATCCACTGTGAGAGTTCTTGTGCATCTCTCATCACCCAACTTTTTTGAAGAAACTAGCCACATCTCCAAACTTGGGACCTGCATGACCTACTTCAACACCCATGTGTTGACCACCTGCAATTTTAGCTTCACTTCCCCTTTGCCAATTCTTTGGCAAGGCTCACCAGCTCCTCCCCCTAGGGCTACATGGAAAGAGGCAACATAATCTATTATCAAAGATTCAACTTTATCCAAGAAACCTCCCAAAGCATCCTGTGCAACAACACCTAAAACATCTGCATCTTTAGTTCCTTCATGATGATCTGCTACCAACCAACAATATTCTCTTACCTACTCTTTCTTTCCATAGGACCATAAGTGACCATCTGTGCTTTTCAACTCCTCCATTCTTAGCTTACTTTCATCTTCCATTACTCTACTCCCACTCAATTAGAAACCCTTGAGAGTGACTTGTAACCAAACACAAAACCTGCTCCCTGTAACCTTAGCTCTGATACCACGTGTTGGGATAAATAACAAAAGCACACAATTGATTACCAAGCAACCTAACATGCAGAAATTAACCAAAATACACAAGTAACTAGAATTTAAAAATAACACATGATATGAGAGACAATACATAACTTGTATTAAAACTCTTTCAGAAGGAAATACAACAAAGAAGGCTGCCACAGTTCTTCTTCCTTACACACCTCTAGGGTTCCCACACCTCTAGGGCATAAACAGTAAATCTTCCCTTAAAGCTCTCTCCCTTAGGTACCAACACCCAACTCAAACATAGAGTTGGTGTTCACCTTACACCTATGCTCCATGCACTCCACAAGTGCTCCACACACTCCACAAGTACACAAACATACTCCAAGTAGATCTTCCCTGAACCTGCAACAACCTACACCTCAACAGACCTTACTTATGGAAGGATCTTCCTTGCCTTTCTCTTTGCTCTCTTTCTGAGTACACACTGTACTCCAAGTAGATCTTGCCTAATTTTGCTCCCTGTTGTGTTGTTGTCCTATCTAATCTTGCACACCTATAAATCAATCTAGTTTTGCACACCTGTGAACCTTGACCTTGCACACACATACACCTGCAAATCAATGATCTTACTTACCATGTAGATCTCCTAAAGTAGCCATGCTCACTTGATGACCAAGATCATACATACATGAAGAACCCTGTTGATTCTCTAATCCAGCACCCAAACTTGGTACTATGGCACTAGGAGGAACATACCATGCTCACCTCACACATAGAAGGAGCTTATATTATTGCTCTCTTACTCTCTAGCACAAGTTTACAATACAACCAATGAGTCTCTTAAATAGATCTCATGTAAACAATAATTAGACACCTAATTACAATAATTAGATCTATAGCTTTTAGTCTAAATTTGGCTCTTGACATGCAAACACTTGGTTCATTAGCTAACTGCCTGTAAAACACTCGTAGATCGAACCACACAGGTGACCGACATCGGTCCCTATCTACTTGGGGGTGCCGATGCTGGCTGACTTCTGACTGACGTTAGTTGCCTTCTTGTTTGATCCTACCGATGTCAGTTGGCCTGACCGACCTCGGCGTCTGTAACACTCAGCAACCTTCCTGAAACCTCCTCCTGTGTTTGCATCAGTGAAGCTTTTAGCTCCACAACCTAACAAGAAATAAATTAGCTTGAGGTTGACATAGATTATGTAGGAAGCACTTGGAAACATAAGGTATCTTAGGTTAGCTCAACCATACCTTCCTTTATTTTTGACCACTTTTTTGCCTTAAATACTATGAGACTCCTTACTATCTCATGTGAAACTAGTTGTCATTTAATTTCCCCATCCTTATTGGCCTCAATTGTACACTCTATCCATTTTTTGAGTTCATATTATGAGCATTATGTATTTGAATTTTATATATTAATGACCACTTGGCTTCATTTTATGCTCTCATCATTTTATGAAAAACTATTTCCAATATTCTCACCATTTTATGACCACATTCATTTTACGCACTCACCAAGTTTTGAGACCATTGACATATTCCTCTATCACATAAATCCAATTTCCTTATCATAATTTTCTTCTATCCCATATCTTGGGAGAATGACATTTGGCTTGAATTTCATATTGGATCTTGCATCCATGGAACCATGTAGGCATTATCCACTTGCCTTGTGAATTTGGAGTCAACTCGACTATCCCTTTCTTTTCTTCTATTTCCCCTGCTTTGTTTGTTTATTTTATTGTCTCTTATAGCCTAGGGGAAGTGTTTGTCATCATCTTGTGTGTCATTACCTATAGCATAGGGGAAACCTTGTGCGAATTATCCTTGCATTATTATACTTTTGTCATTTTTGTATAGCATTGGGGTCATCATGTCATCTAGAGAAACACCTCTCTTGCACATGCATGAAAAAAATGTTTTCTATTTTCACTAACTTTATGATTAACCATTGTTTGTGTTTGTTTCATTTCATTTTAATTATTTTTTTCACTATTTTGTTTATTAGTGTTTTATTGTGTTTCTATTTATTGGTGTTTTGATTTATTTTTATTATTTATTTGTTTACCTATTTGTTTACTTTCATTATTGTGACTTTACTTAGTATATCTACATTCATTGGGTCATTCCTTATGCATTATAATTAATTCCATCCATAATCATATGTCAACATTGTCTTCATGGTTTTATCATTGGTGCATTATTTTCACTTATTTATTAGATCGAGTGTCGATCCTTGTGCACATTATGGCTAGGTCATCATGATGTTTTATATCATGGTACATACCATTACATGTTATAACAAAAAATAGTTTAATTGATCTTAAATTCAATGATTCCTTGGTACTTTTCCTTGGTCACCTAACAACTTCTTGATATAATATAAACATTGCCCAAATATAGAGTAATTAAATCACAAATGAATTTTAATCCTTTCTAGTTCAGATGTGCATCTTCATATTAGGACATTGCCTAAATTCACATTTATACTATGTAATTAATTACAATTAATTCATGAGTATGGATTTAGTCTATAAGTCCCCTTTTCCAATTTAACATATCTTCCCCACCCATAGTTCTAATGATTATAATAACCTTTGGGTAAATCATTGTGTTTTAATCTATCAAGATGTTAATAATTATAACCACCTTTGGGAAAATCATTAACATTATTATAACCTATTGGGGCATGTTTTCATTATGATAATGATTATAATCACCTTTGAGAAAACCATTATCTCTATCTTCCCAAATGGGACATTTTTCATTTTTCTAATGATTATAACCACCTTTGGGAAAATCATTATTTTTCACCTTGTTATGCTGATGATTATAACTACCTTTGGGAAAATCATCCTTTTTATCTACACAACTACAGAATTTCATAGTGTCTTTGATTATAACCACCTTTGGGAAAATTAGTCTTTTCTACCCACTTTACTTTTAAGTCACATAATTTTTTATTTTCAAAGGAATGATCACCAATCTTCTTTTCCACCTGATCCCTTAAGGGGGCATCCAAGGGGAAATGTTAGTGCATTAGGCATTAAGGACCTTTTCATTCTTTGAGAAGATGTTATTATGCCTATATCTTGTAACACCTTACCAAATAGGGGCAAATTAGGCACACCATTCTAGCTACCGATTAGACTTCAGATTGATTTCTACAAAATAGTGTAAATTAAGCCTAGGAATTACTAAACATACCAATTTAATTTTCACATCAGACATCAATGCTCAGAATCATGTTGAGTCATCCCTATTTTGGGTATTATCTTATACATAATAATAACCTCTCATAGATTCATCCCTAGTCACCTTGCAACCTTAACAACTAACAATTTGGCCTTTAGACCCATTAAGTGGGGCACTTCAACAATTCTTAAAATTCTAACCAGAATGAACCAACTAATTAAACTAGATTAAATGCTTACCTAAATAACTCATTTACAATTAACGAATATCTAAAAATGGAAATTCAAAAATGTAAAATATCAAGCTTATTTATCATTACTTTTGTGAGTTATCAAGCACTCACAAACTATCTATATTTGTGAGCCATGCCTATTAATTGAATATATTAATTACATGTTCTTTCCTTAGGTTAACTAGGATTAGCCATAAATCACCTAGGGTTATTTTTAACTCAACTATAGTTAGTTCTAAGTTAACCACACTTGAGTGAGAGTTATCTTTGGAGGTTATTAATAGAAGGCCTAACCCATTGATCTTTAAGATTTTTTAGTGAAATGTTATTATGCAAAATACCTCCAAAAATATTCATATTATTATTACCATGCCCATTTTCCAAGCCAAATCAAGCCAAGCCAAAGTGCTAAGGAAAATTGGAGTAATGGAGATTTATTTACAGAGATTTCTTGAGCACATATCTAAGCAAGCCAAATAAACAAGTGGATTTGGAGCTACAAGAAAGTTCAAAGGGAGATTTTATTTTGTTCTTTTAGTTGTGTCTTATAATTTGTTCTTGTTATACATGATCTCTCTAGTTTCTAGGCTAGAGGTGTTAGTTATTAGTGTGTTTTGATTTTATTTTATTTACTAACACCATACTAATTTGCCCTCTTTGATTCCTTGTTCACAGTTGTAACTTATGTTTCAAAATTCCTTGATTGGTCTTACTAAGACATGAAGTGTAATTTTGTTGTCTTATCATGAATTTCATTTTATCTGGTAATAATTGGTTTGGACTAAATAATAGCATTAAGCCAGGTTGATAAACATGTTGTTATAAAACATATTACGTAATACATGGTATTCAAATAAACCTATGACATATCTTCATTTAGGGAAATCTATTTTTATAATTAAAAAGAACTTGTTTGTGTTAGTGATAAGGTTCTTAACCTTTGATATATTAAATCTTTTAAAGTATTAATATTAGCATTATATAATGGTAAATTCAAAGGCATGGTTTGAAATATTAATAAGGTTTATTGTTTAGTTGTGGCCTAAAGTTTATTACATGGTCAATATCTAGAGTTTTAAAATTTTGATGAGGCATGATTATCATATGAATTCAATATCTTTTGAATGACTACATTTTGCATGGCATGTGATGGCATTGTTTAGTTAATGAAATCATTGGGATTATAATGTTGTAAATCATTATGCAATTTGGAATATTCAGTGAATTAGGACTAACTTCATTGAGTTATATAATAGTTGAATCATTATGAAACACATTGACTTGAGTTTTGGTTACATGGAATATTCATTTGAGGGTTTTTAATGGTTAGCTAAAACTATGGATATTTTATGGGAGAATCAAGCCAAAAACTTGGTGAACCAATTGGAAATGGATGGAGATAATTGGGAATCAAGCATTGTGGAGAAGACATAGTGGAAGAAAAAAGAATAAGGAGAGCTCATGAGGCAAAAATATCTTTTGTAAAATTCAATCCATTCTTGTAAATAGAAAATGAGGTAGGGTCTTTTATAAATTCTTGTTCTAGTTTTCAATTCTTAAAACATATAG